>JABBWF010000497.1:0-21851 GCA_016647645.1 Suillus variegatus
GAATCTCTTCCGTGGGCCAAATGATGGTGTCTGGATTAGGAGCGCCGGGTAACAAGTCTAAATCGTCGTCTTTCTCCTGGTTGTCTTCGAGGTCAGCTTCGTACTCTCCGGTATCTGAAGTAATGTCTGGTAAAGTGCGATGTACAACTTCTGGTGTGTCTAGGGGAGATGAATCAGCTGATGTTGCAAGTGATGAAGCGGTAGTGGAAGAGTTTAGGTTTTTATCTGACACAAGGAATCGACCGTCTGGTCCTCATTTGGGTGGTGCTTTGGGTACTTTCTTGGGGGCCATTGAGAGGCTTTTCTACGTTTTTTTTCTGAAGCCGTGCATTCGTTGACATTTTTGAGGCTGTGGTGTCGTGTTCTTGTCCAATCGGCCTCTACTTTTAATATCGGTAGAAGTTTAATGTGAAACCCGAATCCCACTCTCTCACCAAGATGGACTGGCGCGGCTGGCTATGTGCCTCCAAACAGTGACCTGGTGGAATGGATGATCTCTGACTACGACAACTGCCTCTCTGGGATAGTGCTGCCGCGGTTCGGTCCAGAACCATGGTTCGAACCGGACTTTTGGTCCGGTTCTCCTTGGTCCGGTCCATGGTTCTCGCATCAGCCAGAACCGGACCGGTAAATGGTTCTTGGTTCTTGGTCATCCCGAACCGTTCCGTTTTGGTTCGGCATTCCCGAACCGTTCCGAACCGTGGCTTCGACACTTCGACATCATTTGCCTCGACGTCAAGCTGACCTGCGGGATTTGCGCTCGATCGTTCTCGATCACGCTCGATCGGTTGGTCAGGCTGCCTTTTAGCCTTTTTGAATGTAAGTACCAACTATTCAGACTGCATTTCCCACCCACTGACATATGTTTTACTATGTTGCAGCTATCTCTGTTATACATCTTCCTCGATGGTTATGATTCTCCACCGGCTTTCTGATCGCCTGGAATATCATCGTTCTTGGGTGCGCGGGTGTTATCTTCCTGTCCCATGTACAAAATGGGGTCCCAACGATGAATCTGTGAGTTATCTCCCTCAACATGTCTCATGACTCGTGTGCACTGAATTCTGATGGCTCCCTCAAGGATGCCTCAGATATTGTATTTTTCAATGATCCCGACGATCACGCACCATTGCCGCAGGTCCCACCAAAAAATGTCCCACCAAAAAACGCCTTCACCGCTCTGCTCCAATCTGGACGCACACCAGCGCTAACTACGGCTGGTTCCCGATGTTCTACTCGCACATCAAAACCCTCCGCTCGTGTTCGGGATGCTGACAATGCGCATGTGTCCTCAAGCACGAGGAAGCGCGCGTTATCCAGTGCCACTGATCCTCCAGCACCGAAGAAAGCCGCCGCCATGCGCTTTTTCTCGCCTCTGGACACTGATGAAGAGGACGAGGACGAGGGCAATAACCCTTCTCCCCCCCCTACCCAAGAAGGGTCATTTTATGAAGAGTATGTTCCGCTCCCAGACGACAACGACAACGACAACGACAATGACAACGACAACGACAACGAAGCCAAATCTGGGAACGGAGATGATGCCTCTCAGACGACGGTACGTTTCTTACTCTACATTCATTGCTTCTTAACTGACACTCATGTTTAGGTCTCCAAAAGTGAACGTACAGCAGATCTCCGTACCATATTCACTCGCACCTCTGATGGGTGGGTCTGCAACTTGTGCAAGTAAGTTTTAAGTTTTCACTCTATTTTTTAATTGTTTCTCACTTTGTGTAAGGGACGCTGGTGAACCTAGCCAAAAGCACACATTCCGTGGTGGCACCTCAACGTTGCGGACACATGTTGTTCGCAACAAGAAAACTCATTTCCAGGTATACAGACAACGGTGTGAGGCAGGGGGCATTATAATGCACCCTCGTGCAATCCCACCCGGCGAAGATCTCGCGGAGATGCAAATGACTCTCGATGCCAGCCTTGTCTTGAGGCCGCCTGCATTTACCAAGGATGGCCTACTGGAATACATCATGGAGCTCATCGTGACCGAAGATGAGGCCATCCAGCTCATAGACAAGCCAGCATTTCGACGTTTGCTGCAGTATGCACGTCCATCTCTTACCGAAAAAGACATCCCGCATCGCACAAAGTTAACAGATACCATCAAGGCTCGAGCAACCTCTATAGTTCAAACTATCAAGGAACGTCTGGCGGTATGTTTTTTTTCTAATTATATTGTGACTAGTTATTAAAACATTTTGGTAGCATGTTGACAGCTCAATTTCCATGACATTTGACTCGTGGACATCAATTATTGGTGAACCGTTTTTTTCCGTTACTGGGCATTACATTTGGAACCCTCCCGACAAGCCGCTACAGTGGGAGTTGAAAAACGAGCAGCTTGCTTTCAGCCGTGTCGAAGGCAACCACAGTGGCTACAACATTGGCCGGATACTTATTGAGACCATAGATAGGTTCAGCATTCGCAAGAAGGTGAGTTTTTTTTTTAACATTTCGCATTAGCATTAGACTAACTATTGTATGTACAGGTTGGGTGGATGACATCAGATAACGCCTCGAACAATGACACCGCCATGAAAGAAGTGGCAAAGGTCATTGACGAGGACGGCACTCATTGGCTTCCGGGTTCTCGCCGCATCCGATGTCAAGAACACATCCTCAATCTCGCTGCACGTCACTTTGTTGACGCAGTCACACCCACCCCTCAAGCAACATTACTCAAAAAGATCCGCGGCGCTATTGATAGTGGTGATGAGACTGACATTGACAGCTTGACCGAACAGCTCGCTACACTGGAGGATGATCCTGAGGCTATAACCAAGGATGGGTTTGATGTTGGGGACGCCGTTGGAAAGGCACTTGCTCTCATCGAACAGGTGAAGTCTTAGTTTTTATCTTTGAGTTGTTTTCTGACACGACTTTTAGATTCGCAAATCCCCACAGGCCCGCGCTTTCTTGAAGAAGTCCTGTGAGGAAGAGGGCATCCCCGTTCGCAAGATCTTGGCCTGGGTGAGAACGCGCTGGGCGTCTCTCTTCAAATGCCTGGAACGTTTCATGTCTCTTCGTCTGGCCATCAACCGCTTCACCCTGCTTGCTGACGAGAGTCCCGAAGTCCCGACGTTGCGCAACAAATCTTACAGCGACTTCAAGCTTGATCGGACTGACTGGAAGAAAATTCGGCTTGTGTGTAATGTCCTCAAGGTAGCTATTCTTTTTTGTTCGTCTACTTGTTTACTTACTTATGTTTAATAGGAACCCGCTACTGCGCAACAATCATTCTCTTCAGCTGCACACCCAACAGCCTCCCAGACCATACCTACACTGGAGTGTCTCGCCGATACGTGGCAGACAATGGCCAACAGCGCAGAATATTTGCCGATCGCCGATGCAATTCAGAAAGGCCTCAAGAATGTGGGGAAGTACTATGAGAAAACTAACGACTCAGACATATACTTCGTCTGTCTAGGTGAGTATTTTTTTTCTTTCTCCTGCAGTGTATTTCTAATGTGATTACAGTTCTTGACCCCAACTACAAGTTGGCATATGTCGAAAGTCGTTGGAGCGCTGCAAAGGTCACAAGCGGGAGGGTTCGTCTTCAAGCCCTGGTAAGTTTTACTTCATTTAATATTCTGTCGGCTGATTATTTTGTAGTTTAATAAATATTACGAAGCGCCTCCAATGTCGCGCACCATGGAACACGCTGCCGTGCCAACGAAAGTGTTGCAGGGTGTTCGGTACGGCCAATCCTGGATGCGCGATGCTGTCACAGCACGTCAAGCAGCAGACAATCGCACCCGTGACCCGCTTCAAGAACTCTCATCATATCTCACTTCGCCATTGGAAGAGACAGACAATATTGTGGCGTGGTGGGGGGTATGTTTTTTTTTGTATTATCACATTCTGAGCTCACTCTATTCATTAGCTACACTCACTTCAGTATCCAACACTATCTCGTATTGCGCGCGATTATCTACCAATTCAGGGCAGTGCGGTTCCCTCAGAACGTGCTTTCTCTAGCGGGGGGATCACATCAACACTTCGCCGCAATGCACTGGCCCCAGCTACATTCTCCGCGCTCCAATTATTGAAGGCAGGTTACCGCAATGGTCATGTTTCAGCAGCTACAGAGGCAGAAGAGTTTGCGGCTATGTTAGACTAGCTACTCAATGTGTAGACTAGCTTTTTGTCAATGTTTTTTTTTGCGCTCACTATAGAAAAAAATTCGGTTCGGTTCGAGTTCGGACCAGAAAAAAACCGGACCGGACCGCAAAGAACGGTTCTCGATGGTCCGGTTCTGGGTTCGAAGATTTTGCAGAACCGGACCATGGTTCGGTTCTCGGTTCTCGTCCTGGACCCCCTGAACCGGACCGAACCGGACCACGGCAGCACTACTCTGAGACCTTCGTGCTGACTAAGCTAAGCTAACCCTTGCTCCCTTGCTTCCGTCGGCCTCCACTGGCCTCTGCTAGCCCTTGCTGGCTCTCTACCCCGATCACCCCCTGCTAGGGGGTGCCCCACTCCAGCGTCACCCGAATCGACCGTACGGTGATATTTATGAACCGAACTGGGTTCTCGGAGGTGCTACAAACTCGTGCCCTTCTTAGTATATACTAGTTTGCGGTAGCATGCTGCCCTTTACATAACTTCTTACATATAAACGTAACAGTATGGGCAACCTGAAATGTGTACTCACCTTCATACCCATCTCGTTGCGTATGGCCACTTCAAGTTGTAAAACAGCGCTTAGCACCCACATCCGTGTCATAGGGGAGAATACGCCTACAAAGTGAGTCGACGACTCCGTAGTATCCATCCTCTGGTGGTCTTACTAAGTACGTGAGGCCACATCTGCACATATGCAACAATATCACCATCAGCGACCTCGCTGAGCTTGGATCTCCAATTGCGAGTGGTTCGTTTGGCGATGTTTATCGATGTGCCATCAATGAAGGCAAGATAGAGGTCTGTGACAGTCTATCTGAGCATCTCAAGCTCGTGTATAGAATATCTACCAGGTTGCAGTGAAGGTATTCCGAGTCATCATTAATCCTCAAAGATCTCTGGAGAAACTTCAGAGCGTAAGTCTTCTTTTTCAGATTGAAATGACACTTCATTCACCTTTTATATGGTCTACCATTGCAGGCGATGGATCGGGAAGTCGCAGTTTGGCTTAAGCTCAGTGAATCGGCTTATATCGTGCCGCTACTTGGCGTTGCAAAGTTCTCTCCTTCTGAGTCGTTACCAGCTCTTGTTTCAGGATGGATGCCTTCCGGGACACTAGAACAATACCTCAAGAAGCACGCCAAAACCCTTGATGCCTCTGCTAGAGTTGAATTGGTGAGTTCCTCATTCACATCGATCACATTTAACAGATGTTCATCTATTTGCATGCTACTAGTCCAAGGGCGTCGCTGGCGGCGTCAATTATCGTCTGTAAATTTTTATCTAGGCGTTATTTCAGTTATTGATAGGCTCACCCAGTCCGCTTGGAGGAAGTCGTTCACGGAGACCTTCACCCCGTATGCACTATTATATTCTTGTAGACATCTCACTCATTGGCAAGCCTCAGGCCAATGTGTTGATCGATCGTGAAGGGAATCCACGTCTTACAGATTTTGGTCTCGCGACAGTCGTAGGAGACCCAGAGTTGCAGTGGGGTACGACGACTGCGGCACGTGAACTCAATGCTCGATGGCGTGCACCTGAAGTCCTTGGAATAGAGGACGAGGTGGCCAAACCAACTTTCATGAGTGATATATATTCCCTTGGAAGCATTCTTTTCTTTGTGCGATCTCTTTTGTCTTTCTGTATTCCCGACCTCATTCTCTCCACTTAGATCATCTCAGGGGATATACCATGGAAAGAGAAGAGAAAATCGAGTCAAATTTCTGTCCAACTGTCGAACAAAGCCACTCCCACACGCCCCGAGAATATCCTCAACGGTCACTGGAACTTGATTCAAAAATGCTGGTCGCGGAAGCCGGAGGATCGTCCGGATTCTACGGAAGTCCTTGAATGCATCAAACAACTTGAGGTCAACGACTCGCAGGTTAAGTCCACACATCGCAATCGATGGCGAATTCTAATGCATGTATTATTAATTCAGGCGCCCGCTTTGAATCAACCAGTGGATCTGACAGGTCAAATCATTGGTGAAATTAAAGACCTCGTCGCAGGACTCGGAGGCAACTTCACCAACGTGTATAAATGTGGATGCAAACAGGCATCAGGACGCACTATCAAGGTCCGGCTAATGCTGGCGTGACATTGATGTAGTTGTTGACTATTGCACTGCAGGTTGCTGTCAAAATCATCAAGTTTAGCATCTCAAAGGAAGAATTAGAAGTGAGAATTTTGTCATTCTTTTGCGATCTATGCATCCTTAAAAAGGTTAATTGCTAGAGATTTAATCGCGAAACTAAGACCTGGGCGATCCTCGAGCATAATCATATCATTCGTCTTCTTGGAACGGCAAGAGATATTGGGCCACCTGAAGTCCCACCAGCCCTTGTCTTTCCATGGTTTGAGACTACGCTCCCTGGCATGATCCGAGAACGGGGCACTGAACTGAACATTAGGTCGAAACTAGATTTGGTGAGCCGATGTTTGCATCTAGACTGAATTCATCATATCAATCCCCATTAGCTTCTCGGTACAGCATCTGCGCTTGAATATCGTCCGTCTTCCTGTCCTTTTTCGTTTTCCTTCGACTGATAGGATCGTCATTAGTTCATGGTCTGGACATCGTTCACGGGGATGTCATTAGTGTTCGTTGAACTTCTTTACCTAAATCTCTGCTCACAGAAAGTTTCAGCCCAATATTCTGGTAGATATCTCGGATGGGAGATACTACGCGTGTCTCACCGACATCGGGATGGCAACAATCTTGGGTGGCCATTTAGGTAACCGCGTGGTTGACGGATCGCGTGTTCAACTTGATGCAGTCAGGTGGACCTCACCTGAGTTGCTCAATGACGGCAGCCCGACCAAAGAGAACGACATGTATTCTTTTGGTTGCATCATGTTCCACGTGAGTCTGAAGATCGCAAACCTGCACCCACTATTGCTTACGACCGCTATACTCAGCTGTTGACTCTGTATACTCCTTGGTATACAATCACAAATGACTTGATAGTTGTTGAACACATTCGTAGAGGAGAACAGATGTTACGTCCTGCGCCATCAGAATCGCTCGATCTCACGGATGCACGCTGGAATATGATTCTCAAGTGTTGGTCAGCCATGGTGTCCCGTCCATCTGCTTCGATGGCCATAGGCTTATTGAAGAGTGAACTAGAGGCTTTGTCAGGTGATGTAGGTTCATTCATGGCTGGTTTTTTCCTACCTTGCTGAATTTTTGCTCTTTACAGGACAAGACTATTTGTGGACCAGGAGGGGAACATGCGGTGCCTCTTATCACGGACAAACCGAGCCCTGCAACATCGGATTTGTCCCCCCACATTACAAACGCACCCTGTAATGGGATCCGGCAGTGTTTGCCAGTTGATGTGTCGGCCTCAGAGGTGACAGATGTTTCAGATACTTCGATAGACAATGTAGGTTCATCTATGATTTGTCTATTTTCATGCAAGGCCAACCCATTATTCTCACAGCAGGCGACTTTTGTTAGGGAACAGTGCAGTTATCGGCGGACATCCTCAGTCATGTTTGACGCAGAGCAAAGAACAGCATCTGGTGATGTCACACATCCAACCCGCGAGGAGGATCTACAGCCTCCAAGTTGGGCCAGCCCAGATACTGCAATACCTCGAAACACTTCTAGAGTCTCGACGTTGGTGAGCACTTGTCGTCACATTGATCTGTATATACTCATCCTCCCATGCGACAAGCTTCCTTTGAATGTGTTGCTATTCGGGGAGGCCGGAGTCGACAAAAGCTCTATCATTCAGTTGATTGTCGGGCAAAATATCACGGATGCAGCGCCGGGTGCGCCTTACTCTATGCTGAAACGTACTGCCGGAGTTACCCTTAGAGAGCGCCGTTTCGAACTTTGGGAAGTTTCTTCCTCAATCAGTTTCTTCCCGCGATTTATTGCAAAATGGCGACTGAGAGCATCATATAAAAGGCTGTATAGGGACGGTGGTGCGCCTCTTGTCCTATATTGCATGAAGGGAACAAGTACCCCGACAGCATCCAGGGAATACCAAGATTTCACTGACATTGTCGGCTCCACCAGCTGCGTATCAATTTCTGCCGTGGTCGATGGTTTGGAGGAATCTCTGACAAACATGGATGATTGGTGGACGAAATACAAGGGGGACCTGATACGCCTCGGCATGCAGTTTTCCAATCACGTATACATCACTTTGCTCCCCGATGATCCAAACGCTTTACGATCTCGGGAGACTATCTGCAGCCTCATCGAATCCTACGCATCATATGTCCCTAGACACACACCATAGAACATGTTGGTAGTAGCGGGGCGTTCTGACGTGGCTTGTGCAGGTCACATTAGTGAACTTGTGACTCCTTCAGACATTGTAGCTACTATAGAAGAATTTAATTATGCTCCTACCGAACATCATATTATTATGTATGCTACGAGATATCTGATTTAATCATACATAGCCGTAGACGGTTGCTAATATAGACAAGCAGGAGTTTATGACAAAGTCTACCATCGCAGCCAACCGCAGGTTTATTGTGATCACATCGAAACCTATAGGTGTTAATATCGCAACTTGAAGTCATTGATATTTGTGGACACTATTGGTATATTCATGCCAGGAAGCAACACTAACCTAATTGAGTTTGCTTCTGGTGTTGCCAGATCAAGGGTTCGGCCAACCTTCCAGGTAACTTCCGAAGCAGGAGGCGGACGCAAGGTTAGCACGTGCTGAACGACAGTGACCTATCGAGACCTAACGAGCAACATGATATTTGGCGCGTCATGCGGTGGTTCGAAGCATATGGCTCTCGGGGCGGTAGGGGTTAACATATTAAGAACCTCAGTGATTCCCGGCCGACTGCTATGGATCACTGGAGGTTATGCGGTTATGAATTCAGATCTGTCTAATCCATTCCATAACGAGCACTGCACAACGTTGCTTGCACGTTGCAGTAGGGTTCTGGGTTCAACGAAAAGGGGTAGTCAATATCCAACCTCATGTTCGCATTGCAGGTCGTAACATTCGTTGTGTACCGTGTCATGCTTGCAGTGGCATAAGTATTAGAATCCATTGAATCATCGCTCTCATCGAAGATTGTCCACCCAGCCAGAAGAAACACATTTGCTATAATCGTAAGTGCACCGTCATGCCCCCTTTCGCTAGAAACCCAGTACTGAAGAACCGCCGTGCTAGGTCCATTGCCAATGTCTTCCAAAAACATTGTTATTTTTGGAGAGAGTGGCGTCGGAAAAAGCTCCATCATCAATCTCCTCGCAGGCAGCCAGGTCGCTAGAACCTCTCCGGACACCAAACATTGTACATTGCGCTATCAAGCGTATGATATCCACATCAGGGACGCGCCGTATCGCATCTATGACACTGCCGGGGTCGACGGCAATCGCATGGATCCTAGCGGATTTCTCGATGCAGTCACCAATGCTGATAAGTTGATGAAGGAGCTGAGGGATAATGGAGGAGTCCATCTGCTGTTGTATTGCATCAAGGCAGGCAGAATACCACCGACGTTCGTCACCAACTACAGGCTATTCTATGAATTTTTCTTCGAGGAGAAGATACCAGTCGTACTCATCGTTACTCACCTGGAGAGGGAGGATCCCATGGATCATTGGTACACGCGAAACAAGGAATCGTTCGACCGCCATGCAGTCAAGTGTGTTGACCATGCTTGTATCACTGCGGCAGCCAACCTGGACCCAAAATACAAGCAGAAGTACGAAGCATCCAGAAGAGAAGTGAAGGACTTGATCAAAAGGCATGAGGATACGGTGGTGGACTGGAATGGAGGAGATGGGTGGCTCGCCAGGTTCATCGGAAAGTTGAAAGACCTCTTAACGGGACGTCCAAGCAAGTCAGACGTTCTTGGAGTCCTCACGAAGCGCTGCGGGATGGATGATAACCTAGCGAAAGACGTGATTCAAAAACTCAATAGATGACGAGAGTTTATTCGTTACGATAGCTGGACACAGGGGCTGTTTCATGATAACCATGTAATACGACTGGTAGGCGGGACTACAATACTCGGTTCTGCTATCCTCCTACGACGTGAGACATGGAAATTCAACGTGGAGCGCACTCACCTACAGCAGTTCCTGTACGTGCTGCCCAGCTATAACTCAAGGCCTCCGTCCTGACTACCTCATGCTTGCAGCTCTCTGTATGCGAGTTTTGTAAGGTGGCATGATTAATGCATGCCCTGGATGTACCCAATGTGTATCCTAGTTACGCCTTCGCCCGTAGCAGCACGGCTGCCGCGTGCCAAAGTATCATTCTAGTGCACGGAAAAGTCGTGTCAGAAAGCTTCTGCATCATATAAGGGTACAAGGCACCAGCTTGACAGATAGCTAGGAAAAGTCACGTCAATTCTGACCGCCCAAAGCAACAATTCGCTTCACCTCGACCACTTCCCATAACCCGTCAGCTACCCATTATACACATCACGATGGCGAAAAAGAAAAGCGTCATTCGCGCTAAAAACATCGTTATATTCGGCGCAATGGGCGCCGGAAAGAGTTCCCTCATAAACCTCATTGCAGACAAAAACATCGCTCAGACAGGCTCCAACCTCAAGCGCTGCACCCTCACATGGACCAAATATACGTTACCCATGCTCTTTGATGATGAGATGCAGCATAACATCTTCGACACGATGGGCATCGAGAACCCAGAACTCGAACCAGAAGAGTACCACCGATCCATCAAGAATGCCAGCCGCCTTCTCCGCGAGCTTGATGCATGCGGCGGCACCAGTTTGTTGATATATTGCGTTCAAAAAGGCCGTGACAGTGGAGCATTGCGGAGCAACTACCAGTTATTCCACGAAGTGTTATATCGGCGGCGAGTCCCCATAGTCATGGTGGTGACCGTGCCTCGAGGACGAGAGAATCATGGAGGAATGGTGGACGCGGAACTGTGCATCGTTAGAGGCATCCCAAATCGTCGTGGAGGGACATGCATGCGTAACGACACTGAGGAATGAAGATGAAAAGTACAAGGCATCGAGAGAAGTCGTGCGTCAGCTGATCCGGAATCATGCAGCTGTTGCGCCAGTGTCAGGGGGATGGAAACATGAGAAGATAGGCAGCGCGTTCATGCGATGGATAGGTTATCCTGATCCGGAGGATAAGAAGTTGCAGAATAAACTACAGAAGGACCTCGAGGGTCAATGTGGTATGAAGCCACCGTTGGCTTTGAAAGTCGCAAAAACATTCACATATACGCAACGGTAGCCTGACGGACTCGCTCCTGCAGTAAGGATTCGCTATACGTATCATGTACTATGCAGTGTATCGGCCTGGCTTTCGAGTTGTAGATAAATATGGTATCGCCGGTATAGTTGTTTGTTGGTTCAAGGAAAAGAAAATATGTTTGTACAGCGATTACGTAAGCACGTCTGTCAAATGCAATTGATACCCAAGTCTTCAGCAATGATCATCGCAGCCCGCTCTCCGATGAGAAGTGCAGTCGAATAAGTGTTCTGTGTATATAATTAGATCACACATCAACAATTCTTTGTTCAGTACTCACCGCGCCAACATTCAACGGCGAAATGGACAGATCTGCAACCTTCAGGTTCGACACCCCATATACATTAAGTCGGGCGTCAACGACTCCATGATCTGCCTCCGGTTTCATGGCACAAGTCCCAAGCTACAAATACAAAGATCAGATAAGACTTCATGAAAGCTTCAGCCTACATACCGAGTGGGATGGAGTTTGCACTGATGTTCAATTCAGTATTTTATCGTGATAATGGGGATGGCAATTGAGCACGTACCGACGTCGCGGAGGAATCGATCAATCACCTCGTCATCTTCGGTAGTGTAGATGATGTCAGGTGCATCCAATTCCACAGGCCCAGAGGCTTCTCTGCAGGCTGCAGCACTTCCCTCTGGGAAATTAGGATGGTCAGCAGCGACTTCACCTCGGTAGGAAGCCATGCGTCGAAAAATTTCGCGTGTTTTTTTATACCCGAAGTTGAGAGGAACAATATCGGATGGACTACGCGGAGTGTCTTGGTCACGCAAAGTGCCCTAAATGAAATACGTCCACTCACTCGTCTAGGAAGCCTGTATTGAAGTCCATTCGTTCTTTGCCATCCTCTGTCACGTTGATATGGACACTTCCAGCAGACACGGGGTAAAGCTAATGAAAAGATTAACCAAAGAACCACAGGGTGGCCGGAGAGCAGTACTGTATAATAACAAGCAGTCGTGTAGTTACGAGTAGGTGGTATACTCGATCGCGGCCTTGAGAGCGGAGAAAAATATCTAGCTGTCATGAGAATTTCCATATCATTAAGTTAAGTAATATGCACGTACTGCGCAAAAGGAGAAAATACTGCAACAGCCTTGTCAGGCCGGTCCTGGAAAAACTCCTTCCAGCGTGGTTGAAAAGCTGGACTCATGGCTTTCAATTCTTCGTCATCAGGACGCCACTTGATTTTCGAATCGATGCCACTGAGATTCCATTCAGCACGATACCAGCAGTGATAATGAGAACTTGCACCAACTTTTGCGCAAGGCTTTCTATATCCAAGTAGTTGTAAAGGTGCTGGAATCATGAGGAGAAACATGCTTACCCTGTAGAATACTGTTCCCACGAGAGAGGGCCTCAGTGGTAATGATCTCATCGGCAGCCAAGTATGGAACAATGACCAGATAGTGATCTGACCGTCCTCAGCCAAGTTCATAAAATAAATGTATCAAAGTGCACCTCGATAATTTTCTCCGACGCCAGGCAGATTCACTAGTTGCTCGATGCCGCACCGTTTGAGGATCGCCCCGGCACCAATCCCAGACCTCTCCAGAATGGTCGGAGAACCGAACGCCCCAGCAGAGATAATAACAAGTTTTGATGCTCTTACAATACTTGACGACTGATTCGCATCCGGGCAAGACACTGGATCGCTGGTGAACTCAACACCTACAGCACGTTTGTCCCTTTCATTTGGAAAGCTGTCAACCGTTTGCTGCAGGTGTGGTCCCAAGTGGCCACTTACTCGAAGATGATCCGCTTCACGCGCTTTCCGTCCCAGATGTGTAAATTTGGGTTGTGAGCTTGGTTGTAGACATAGTGGTGAGCCGCATCAGAACGGATTCCGGTTGACCCATCAATGTACCTTTTCTACATGAGCCAAAAAATCGAATAGACTACGAGTAAAGGGACTCACTTCTGAGAGGGCTGAGACAGATCTGGTTAGTGGTCGCAGATAGAGAAGAAACATCATAGCGTACACTGTATGTATTGCATGTTTCCAAATCTTCGGTATCGTCGGCATAGTGCCTCTTGTGATAGGTCGTGCCAACATGGATGAATTCGTTGAAGATACCCGTTCTACGCCCACCAGATGACACTTTGATAGGTCCGTCATAGCCGTGGGTTGGACAATCAGGCTGCACTTCGTATTTCTCCAGCTGTCGATTGAACGTATAAGCGATTTGAATGCATATCCTGAAAACGAATTCGAGACCTTCTTCAGGAGAGGAATCAAATTTTCAGATTTCCAACCATTGACTCCCCAATCATCATAGTCCGAAGCAGGTGCACGGGTGTATACCATGACTATCTCATTATGAGAGTCTTGTTCATCGCTGCAAGTATGCTACGCACAATTCACGCATGAGCCTCCACCGACGCAACGACCGGAAGGAACGATCGGCGCACGGCCGTTGAGATGAGGAGATGGATTTCCTATGTTGAATGTAACTGTGGTGCTCGTCGGTGCTTGGTTGAGGAGAGATTGAGAGGATTGGACATGAATAGGTTTATTGAGGGTGTGTTGACCCGCTTCCAGAATCAAGATGCTGAGAGAGGGATCATATGCAGCTAAGCGACCTGCGACAACACAGGCTGTAGTACCACCTGTACAGAGTGATGTGTGAAGAGGGTAAACGACTATAATATGTGATTTACTTACCTCCAGCAAAAACGATGTCGAATTCTGACAGGATGGGATGAGACATCAGATATGGAGGGTTACTTTCAAGCGAGTGTGTAGTTACCACTCCGCCACCGTTCGGCTGCCAAGCCGTGGCGAAAACAAGGTAGTAGTACCAGTAGTATAACGTAAAAAGACCTCAGAGACCTTGTCAGCTCTGATAATCAGTAAGTACATCTGCAAAACGACTGAACTGAACTGTGATTGCAGGGCGACACGTCACAAATCACACGAACAAGGCTGTGATATGTGCCAGCAACAATGATTGATCATTGCATTCACGAGCTCGCCACATCGCGACCTAATATGATCACGTGATTATTTCGAACCTAAGCCCGGAAAGGTAAGTTGATTTGCATATCTGCATTGCACCTGTTCCGCATGAAGCCCATATCCAGATGCTGACCTAGCCCTAATGCATTCTGGTTGTTCGACCCAGGTTGACCACGCACATCAGATTGCGTCCGTAGTCCGGACCGTAAGTTGAGATAAACTTCAGTTATCTCTTGGTTTGTAAACGATAAAATTTACCTTTCCAAGGTAAACGTCGTAAACTAGGTCAGTGCAGTGCAAGAACCTTGCGTAGTTACAGCCAAAGTTATCAGGGTTCGCATAGAACCTGTGCTCTGTAGGGTGCTCATACTGAAACAAGTCGTCATTGATTCAGTTCCCTCGTTTTTTGAGTGCTGAGACACAACTGGTACTGGCAGAAGGTCAGGCAGGTCAGACCTCCGGTACCATATATGACTACGTCACTACTGGTGCATTCGGAAACGTTTACAGATCAGTGGATGCCTGTCAAGGTCTGGCCGGCTCTGGCGTCACCTGCTGATCAACATATCCATTGTCGCACTGCAGGTCGCAGTAAAACCTTCAGGCCTGAACCCATCGCATGGATCGCAGCTCAGAACAGGACATAAAGGTCTATGTTTTTCGAGTCTATTTTTGTAGATTTGCTAGATGTTGCGATGAGAAAGTCCTACGGATGTTGGGGGAAAAAGCACTTCAACCCTATAGGGGTGACAACACCGGCAGATTGGCTCACTCAGTCAGTAGCAGGAGGAGTCGTGTTGTGATATTTACATCATGCCGTCGACATTTTATGCAAGAGTGAGGCCCGTCGAGCCCGTGACAAGAGTCGCACTGACCAGTGTCATGCTATGGCAGATGCGATCTCAGACGACGAAGACCCGCTGGAAGTCCCTAAACCTGCTAGGAAGTCATAATTAAATACGCCTCTGACAATACAAATCAAATGCAATCGATGCCCAAGTCTTCGGCAATGATCATCGCAGCCCGCTCTCCGATGAGAAGTGCAGTCGAATAAGTGTTCTGTGTATATCGTTAGATCGCACATCAACAATTCTTTGTTCAGTACTCACCCCGCCAACATTTAACGGCGAAATGGACATATCTGCAACCTTCAGGTTCGACACCCCGTATACATTAAGCCGAGCATCGACGACTCCATGATCTGCCTCCGGTTTCATGGCACAAGTCCCAAGCTACAAATACAAAGATCAGATATGAAAGCATGGAAAGTTCACCCGCGCGCACCGAGTGCGACATCGTTTGCACTGGTATTCGATTCAATATTTCACTGTGACAATGGAAATGGGATGCCAACACTTACCGATATCTCGGTGGAATCGATCGATCGCCTCGTCATCTTCGGCAGTGTAAACGATGTCGGGCGCATTCAAGTCCACAGGCCCGGAGGCTTCTCTGCAGGCTGCAGCGCTTCCCTCCGGGAAATCAGGATGGTCAGCAGGGACTTCACCTCGGTAGGAAGCCATGCGTCGAAAAATTTCGCGTGTCTTTTTGTACCCGAAGTTAAGAGGAACAATATCGGATGGACTACGCGGAGTGTCTTAGTCATGCAAAGCGCCTTGAAATGAAATGCGTCCACTCACTCATCTAGGATGCCTGTATTAAAGTCCATTTGTTCTTTGCCGTGCTCTGTCACGTCGATGTGGACACTTCCAACAGACACGGGGTAAAGCTAATGAAAAGATTAGCAAAAGAACCGCAGGGTAGCCGGAGAGCAGCACTATATAATAACAGGCAGTCATGGAGCTACGAGGAGCTAGGATGTTCGATAGCGGCCTTGATGGCGGTGGAACGTATCTGGCTTGTCATGAGCATTTCCATATCATCCAAGCTAAGTAATATGCCACGTACTGCGCAAAAGGAGTAAATACTGCAACAGCTTTGTCTGGCCGGTCCTGGAAGAAATCCTTCCAGCGAAGTTGAAAAGCTGGACTCATGGCTTTCAATTCCTCGTCATCAGGACGCCACTTGATTTTTGAATCAAGGCTGCTGAGATCCAAATCAGCACGATGACAGCAGTAATGATGAGAACTTGCACCAACTTTCGTGCAAGGCTTTCTGCATTCAAGTGGTGGTAAAAGTTCTGGAATCATGGGAGAAGCATGCTTACGCTGTAGGATACTGTCCCCACGAAAGGGGGTAGCGATGTCGTCGGTAGCCAGGTATGGAACCAGGACGAGATAATGATCTGACCGTCCTCAGCCGAGATCATAGAATAAATGTATCAAAATGCACCTCGATAATTTTCTCCGACGCCAGGCAAATTCACTAGTTGCTCGATGCCGCACCGTTTGAGGATCGCCTCGGCACCAATCCCAGACCTCTCCAGAATGGTCGGGGAACCGAACGCCCCAGCAGAGACAACAACAAGTTTTGATGCTCTTACAATACTTGACGACTGATCCGCATCCGGGCAAGACACTGGGTCGCCGGTGAACTCGACGCCTACAGCACGCTTGTTTCTTTCGTTTGGAAAAAAAGTCAACCGTTTGCTGGTGTTGCGATCTCAGATGGCAACTTACTCGAAGATGACACGCTTCACGCGCTTTCCGTCCCAGACGTGTAAATTCGGGTTGTGAGCTTGGTTGTAGATATAGTGGTGAGCCGCATCAGAACGGATTCCGGTTGACCCATCAATGTACCTTTTCTACATGAGCCAATAAACCGAATGGACTACGAGTAAATGGACTCACTTCTGACACGGCTGAGACAGATCTGGTGAGTGGTCGCAGATAGAGAAGAAACATCATAGCTTACACTGTATGTGTTGCATGTTTCCAAATCGTCAGTATCGTCGGCATACTGTCTCTTGTGATAGGTCGCGCCAACCTGGATGAACTCGTTGGAGATACCCATTTTACAGCCACTAGATGACACTTTGATAGGTCCGTCATAGCCGTGAGTTGGACAATCGGGCTGCACTTCGTATTTCTCCAGCTATCGATTGAACGTATAAGCGATTTGAACAAATATCCTGAAAACGAATTCGAGACCTTTTTCATGAGAGGAATCAATTTCGGAGATTCCCAACCATCAACTCCCCAATCATCATAGTCCGAAGCAGGTGCACGTGTATATGCCATAACTGTCTCGTTATTAGATTATCGTTTATCATTGCAAGTATGCTACGCACAATTCACGCATGAGCCTCCACCAACGCAACGACCGGAATAAACGATCGGCACACGGCCGTTGAGATGAGGAGATGGATTTCCTATGTTGAATGTAACCGTGGTGCTCGTCGGTGCTAGGTTGAGGAGAGCTTGAGAGGGTTGGACATGGATAGGTTTGTTGAGGGTGTGTTGACCCGCTTCCAGAATCAAGATGCTGAGAGAGGGATCATATGCAGCCAAGCGACCTGCGACAACACAAGCTGTAGCACCACCTGTACAGAATAATGTGTGGCTTAAGAGGGCAAATCACCACAGGATTATATGTGCTCACCTCCAGCAAAAACGATGTCGAATTCTGACAGGATTGGGTGAGACATGTCGGATATGGAGGGTTACTTTCAGGCAGCCCCTCGCTGCATGCTTCCATCTTATAACATTCATGGGTAGTTGACGCCGGTGTCGGGGGACTCCGACTGACGACACGGGCACTAGGAAAATGCTGCTCTAGTACATAAGTATACTAGTGTCGCAGCACCTTATCGCGGGTGTCGCGGGCATCATATTGCAGCGGCACCCTCCAAATATGGAAAGAAGGTGCCCGCGATAAGGTGCTGTCAGTAACTCATATTATCAAGCTGACTTTCTGCTATCGGTGGCTTGAGCAACTCGTGCGTTTATCGATTAGCAGTAAGTAAGTGTAGTTAATGCGCACTCACCGTTTAGGAACACCGCTCGCAGCAGTATTTTCACACGATGAAGACTGATAGGGTTCAGCCTAGCCTGAATGCGACCTTGCTCTGTAAGGTCGTGTTCAAATTCCAGACAACAACAAGCTTGGCTCGTCTTAATTTACTCTCAACGCACGCCAGCAAATGATATTATCCACTGCGACTGCTCTCATCACCACCATACCTTACTCATCATTAACGTTAACGTTCACTGGGCATCAATGCATCATTCTCGGACTCCACCTGCTCGCTCACCCTGGCGATCACAATGCCCCAGTGATCATTAATGTTAATCATTCTTCGCAAATGATAAAACTGTTAGCCATCACCTCAAACTAGTGTTCGGCGTGAGTTGTTTTCAATCATTGTACTAACAATATACTCGCCCTCAAAGTGTCTGCAACTATGATATTCATTCAGTCCAGGACCTGAGGGCCGCGCAGATGATTGATCCGGAGACGATGATGAGGAAACAGAGAAACGCTGGTCCTTTGAACGCGAGTATCTTCTTCAGCCCTGAGTATGTAATTGCACTGCTAGCACCTGCAGAACATGAACCCCCTCCAGATCCAGCGGCCCCAACCTCGATCTACTGATGACACGCTAACAAATGGGACACGCATAGTTGGTTCATTGGAGAGTACCAACACGCGTACGCTGGTGGCTGGGCGTATTCGGATTCTTGCAAGAGTCAAAGTCTCGAAGAAGCTAAGAGCAAAGTCTGAGAGGCGAAGTGCAGACCTGGTTGGGGGTATTAGTCAAGCGAATCTATGGCCACGCGTTTAATCACCGAAGAGGGATGTTCGAAGTTGTCTCACTGAGCTTGAGCAGGTTCAGGGAGGGACTTCGTCGTGGTTCAGGAATCCCGATGTACTGTTGAACACTTTCCCAGATAGTCTAACAAGATCATCGTGAACCTTGACGATCTGGATCCTTTACTTCGTGTCATTGAAGCAAGTGAATACCTATGGATTGACTGAGTCGAGGGATGTCAACAGCTTCCCCGAAAACAAATGCAGGTACGCCAGGGTCGATATGAGTAGACAGGAACTTTGGGATGATAGGTATACACTGTCCTGGTCTGATATTCATTATGGCGGTAATTTATGTTGCCAATGCACGATTTTTGGACCGCGAAGAATGAAAGCGACATAGAATGTTTACCCATCGAAAGACACAATAATGCCAATTTGCGGATCACTGACAACTTGTCGCGGCCCCACCATAGGCTAAAGATTTTTTGAGGACGAACAAAGGGTTGCAAGAAGTGATAGGAAGCGATGGGACTTGGAGCTCGGAGCATAATTTGTACCCGAGCTGCTACCTATGTGCGGAAACTACAGTTAACATGTGTGTGATACGTATGCCGCAGCTGTATGGTATCATCTTTAAAGTAGTCCAAAAACTTTGAAACAAAAACATACAACTACAATATCTCTATGGTCCTGATGTCCATCGAGTCTCCGACAGAAACCACGTCGTGGACTTGTCCAATGATATCATGATCCGTTGCAATCCTCTTGTATTCTCCACTGCGCCGCTGCGCAAGCAAAAATGCGCTGAAAGGCTGCCCAAGGCGAACAAGCAACCGCAATGCTCGTGATTCTAGGTCAGACATCCCCTGTTTTACAGGAGAACCACTAGACCAGTCGTCTGACGGAGAAGAAGGCGGCGTCCCATAATCCTCCTCGCTCTCCGTATCATCTCCATAGCCAGACGGTTCTGGAAATTCTGGAAAGTCAGGTAGCTCCAGGAGAGACCGATCCCAGGGACGGACGAGGAGAAATCGTTGCTCAGTGGGCCTTGCCGGCCCGAATTGAGTCAGGGTCTCTCCGGTGGTGATAAGTAAGTCGTGAAGTCCGTCTGCCTTCACCCCATATGTGAGATGACTTTCCGGGGTTGGACCACCCACCCGGCGTCTGACTTCCATGACATTGAATGTAATACAAGGCAGATGCAGCCTTTGAGCTGCGAAGCGAGGGGCGCTCGTGTTCCGAAGCTCAGTATAAAGGTCCGAAGCGAAATCAGCAACCGGCGTCTCTCGCAGCGAAGAAACCGATGACTGAATTTCATCTTTGGTTAGAGATGGTAGCTGGCATGGCGGAGCTTCGTATGAAGTAATGGAGGCTGGTAGACAGCTGTTGAACTCTGATGATTCCCCGACCCAATCAAGGCTACTGATGTCGCCCGACCGAGCCACGATCTCCTGCAGGAGCCGCCCGAGAGCCTTGTCCTGCTTCTCACCATAATCTACAGGCAGGCGGACGCCCAGGACGCCAAACAACGAGTAAGCGATGTCTTCCTGGCGCGTGGTAACGCGGGTTGCCGCCCAATGAAGTTTTTCTCGCGCGTTATGCATACTGGAATGAAAGGCTGTAATAGCTGGTCGGTCTATTCCCGTTGCGTCCTTTATCTCCTGCATGATTTCGATGGAATCCTTGTGGTTGGGAGTACGATCATTACGATAAAGAGTCCAATTGTTCTGATAAAATAGAATGACTTTGGGAGCGATGAATTCTTGAATCGTCCATCCGCGCATGTTCCAAGCGCTCTTTGCCAGTGCGCCATACTTTGACGAAGGCGGAACATCAGACAGGTAGACGATCGTGAGCGCGGAATGATGATACCATACGAACATGGAGTTTACCGATTCTTGGACTTCGACATTGTTGCTCTTGTCGATGCAGCATGTATCGCTCCATGCCCAGTTATACCCCGCATCACGAGCAGTTTTGCAGAACGACCGCAGCTTCGTCATGCCGCCAACTGGATCCAACTCCGAGTCGTACACGCACTTGCCCTGGATATCCTGCAGCAGGGGCTCCTTCCCTTCCCACCTGTGTGATAGCATCGCATATTGCAGGTACCTCTTCACCACTTCTTCGATATGCTCGATGTGCAAGTCTACATGTGTGATTGTTGATGACACAAGCTCCTTATACTGCGTGCTCATTTTGAAGATGCCTATCTGCGTCTCTCGATCGCATAAGAGACCGGTGATGGTGTCGAGTACACGCAGCGGAGCGTTGTCGAGTTGGGCATCAATGACCCATCGGATGGCGCATTCTACTTCAGAAGGTCTGAGATACTGCTGGCGCAGCTCTGGAGAAAGAGTTAAACATGTTAACGAATGGTTTATCAAAGACTTGCTTCGTGTCTGAACATCAGGTGCATTGTCCAATATCGAAAGCATAGTTTGGAAGGTTTCAATTGCTTCATCATAGCGCTCCGCCCCATGAAGCGCTGCGTGCTTCAAATTGTATCCAAGATAAGACAAAGAGTCGAGTTCGATTACCTACGTATCGCTACAATGAGCATCGGTTATGGGACAATAGTTCCCATCGCACCTTCTGTGCATCGAGAAGCGCTTCCATCCATAGCATTTTGCCCAAATTTGCCTTGCTACGATTTGCAAAGACAACATGAGATGCAGAGTTCAAGTTTATTATCGCCGAGTATAGGTGGATAGCCTTGTCATAATCGTTCGCAGCGAGGGCGGAATCTCCGTTGGCAGCACATGGCATGCTACATTGTTGCTTGAATTCTGAGTCAAATGCAGGTGAGTATGATGGCCTCGGATGACATCACTAAAACTCGCCATTGGGACCAATCA
>JABBWF010000498.1:0-21837 GCA_016647645.1 Suillus variegatus
AACATAATAACAATAGCGGACCACACAGAGGCATCAGCAGCATATCGGCCTGATCAAAGAATGTATTAGCTCTATACAGTAATGAAATGACCTCAACCCACCTGGACATCCACACCAGCCAAAGCCAAAAATATATCCAGCGGGGGTATCATCCGTCAAGGCGCCGCTCACGTCTAAGAACCTCTCCGGCATGAAACGAGGTGCATCAGGGCACCGGTTTTCATCCCGTGAGATGCCCCTGTAATATAACATCAGTGATTGACGTCGACTAATGAGTGAATCATTTTATCGAGTCTGCCCTACAAGACTATACCTGATAAATCTCAGTTGCGACTCGTGCGCGCGCAAGCGGGTGGTTGAAGTCCATGCTACATTCTACATATTTCAAGTCGTACATGCCACGTGCGGAAAATGGAGCCAACGAAAAGATGTTGGACAGATTGGCGGTGTGGACCTAAGAAAGGAAGATATACATATATAGCCCATTCACCTGATAACATTTCATACTTCTGTTCGGAAAACATTCACAAGTTCCGAATGGGTACGAGAGCGTGATGAGATATTGCAAGGGAAGACCATAGGGGTGCTAAAGTGACGAAACTGTTAGTGACAGGAAGATGGAATGATACAGAAAAACCAAGTACCGTGTGAGTCCTGTCGTGAATTGGGGTGTGAATTCGATCACTTTGCCCTGATCATCTTTGGCACAAGAAAATTCCACCGTAGCTAACATAGTAACAATAGCGGACCATAAAGAGGCATCAGCAGCATATCGGCCTGAAAGAATGAATCAGCTCTATACAGTGATGAAATAACTCAGCCCACCTGGGCATGCACGCCGGCCAAAGCCAAAAACATATCCAGCAGGGTTATCATCCGTTAACGCGCCATTGACATCTAGGAATCTCTCCGGCATAAAACGAGATGCTTCGGGGTACCGCTTTTCGTCCTGTGAAATGCCCCTGCAATATAAATATAACATCAGTATTGGAAAACTAGAGAGGATCTGTCTGACCATACGTTGTACATGACAACTGTTCCTGATGTACGATATTACAAATGATGTACTCAATGAATAAGAATAACAGACCTTTCGGTATGAAATAACCATCATATGTATCATCACTCGTGGTGACATGTGGGATGCCTAAAAAAACACCTTCACCAAAGGCGAAATAACACAGCAAGAAAGATTACCGAGGGGTCCGACAGGGTGCCATCGCAAAGTCTCACGCAGAACTGATTCAACATATGGTAGTGACGTTCTGTCTTCGAAGGTAGGTAAGCGATCCCGGCCAACCACTGAGTCGATCTCCGCTTGTGCGCGTCTCTGAACATCTGGATACAATACGATGGCGAGAGCAAAAGTCATCAAGATTGAAGTGGTCTGCAAAGAAATTTAGGAGTTGACAATATGGTTCGGACATCCGCTAACCGTCTCGTATGAACCTGAATAGATATGTATCAATGAGAGGTATACCGTCTCTTGTGAAAAGATGACGAACCAACAATAGCAGTAGTAGCTGCTTTCTTTAAGGCGCCCTCAAACAATGATCGGGATGTCTGATCTTGCTTCTCGATTCGTTGAAGATTTTCTGCCACCATCGAAAACTGACCGAGTGCCGAGTTTTCGACCTTGACGATCATGTGATTAATAGCTGGGACAGAGCCAATATTTGTAAAAACGAAAGATGCCCACCACATGGTCTTGCGCATATTGGAACGGCACGTCGGTCATTTCTCTCATACGATTGGCCGACGTTCGAGCATCGCGTTTGATTGAGGATCCCCAGCACCAGTCAGGTAACTTCAGCACTGCACAGTACACAATGTCAGCTATTTTCATGAGGAAAAGAGACGAGCTTACAGAAAGGGAAGGTTTTGAGCAAGATTGCTTTCTCTGGGGTCACCACCTCGAGGCCAATAGCCAGTGCATTTTCCACGATTCGAACCAGAGGATCATCACGAGGACTAGTTTGGTAGCCGTAGGTCGCTGACATCGCAACTGATAACGAGAATCTGTGAACAGGTTAATAATCATTCGATGATTGCAAACACATAGACTGACGTTGCAAAGTGAGAATGGTAATGTTGAGGGTCATCGATTAGATTGACAATCATCTCACGAGCCTGCTTGATTTGCATTGGACGAAACTTCAGCGCAGAGTCGGAACGGAAAGTTTGGTGGAAGAGTCGTCGGGAAAGACGCCATTCGTCGCCATAGCCTACGAATGCAAAGACGACCGACCAACCAAACCTGCTTGTATTCCATAATGATCAAATGGAAGAACGTTAGAAGAACGCACGGCTCGACTGTGACTAAGTGTGGTCGATCGGAGTAAATGCGAGAACGCTTGTCCAACAAGGTTTCTGCAACGTGCTGAGAATTGATTACCACGACTTCCTGGCCTAGAAGTCGCACGAAAAACAAGTCTCCTGGTATGATGATTTGCACCATATATGCATCATGGTACTATCTGACCACGTACCATAAGCAGCAGCCCATTCGGTGTAAGTTAACCATGGCGCCTTGGCATCGAGAGACAAGACGTTTCCTAACAGTGGGAGTGACACGGGGCCGGGGGGAAGTTTGTTCTGTCGGTTCCTAATGAACCTCTTGAAGGATGTGATGACAACAACAGAAGCAGGTAAGACGGCAAGGATAGCAAGGCGACCATCAACTGAAGGAAACATGGTTAGAAAAGTGCGTGGGTAGATACCCAACCGAACAAGCGGGCCTTTTAACTGCACGGAGCTAGCAGAGGACTAAATAGCGGAGCAGAATATTTCGGTCCCCAACTCCCACGTCTTGAATGGGAGGAGGGACATAAAGATGTTCCCATCACCAACTTGAACAAGCTTGGATGTGCCAGAATGTTTTACTTTTCGTGCTTATATACCCGTCACGGACTGCTTCGGGCTCTAGTGTAGGTAAGTGAACTAGAAAAAGGAAACAGAGTGAAGCTTGGGTAATGTGAACAGAAGATAGGCCTTCCCTGAGTTGGGCAGAGGTTACAGATAGTCTTGTCGGATTGGTCGTAAGAGACAAATGTGGAGATCAAGTGAATGTTGAGGAGACTCCAGCCCCAAGCCACGGGCAGGACGAAGCTGTAGACGAAGGCACAACTCGATCGGGAAATACAGCAAAGCAAGCATGAAATAACTAGAGATGTTCTGCTTGTGCAACCATGCTAGAAGTTCGAGAGAGCCAATAGCAGAGGACAAAGTGGGAAGACCATTGAACGCCCACGAGTTTGAACAACATCGGCCCGGGGTTGGGACTCCTGACAGTAGAAATGCCACTGTTATACCAATGCTGAATGAGTGACCTGAGCAAGTAGAGAGACCAAAGCTGGCGGGGCGGCCTGGTCTCGTTAATGACACAGAATGACATCTTCGTTACGTTTTCTTTAGTTTGGTGAAAGGTAGGTGTAGTTTGCAGGATCCATCGGAGTTGAAAGGTGGCACGAGATTGCGTCTCAGGTAACATGCGTCAATTCAGTGATGAACAAGTTGTAATGGGTGGTCAACCGGTCACGATAGGACATTTCGAAGAAGCAGGCGCTAATAGATTTGCTATATATATTCACAACTGACGTTATTTATAGCCATTGACGATCCTGTTCTCGCCAGTGACAGCATCCTCTATCACTTTTTCCAACACTAGTGCCCGTGAGCATCGCCATCTCTTTGCATCCTGCCCATAATTTAAACCCTTATAATATAGACAAAACAACGTTAAACTTAAGAAGATGCACTCTTACAATGTCCCATAAGGCACACCCACCGAAAAGCATCATTTTCCCGTATTTTCAATCATAAAATATAAAACTGAGGATAGACAAAGCAAAACTGCTTGAACAAGGTGTGTGCCGGCGCGACTGGAACTGGAAAAACCGGTGTGTCAGATATAAGTACACTGAGAGCACTAGAAGAGCATAAAGGAGACTGATTGACAGTTGGCCTGAGTCAGAACATAGAAAAGGACGATGAAAAGTCGTTCACTGTATGCCTTATTCTCCCATACCCATAAGTCCTGAATGAACATAAGGACGTGGCGAAATACTGCAGGGAAAGACCATAGCGGCACTACAGCGGTGAAAATATGAGTGACGGGATGAACTGACAAAGAAAAAGAAGTACTGAATGAATCCCGTCGTGAATTGGGGAGTGAATTCAATCACTTGGCCTTGACTATCTTTGGCAAAAGAAAATTCCACCGTGGCCAGCATAGTGACGATAGCAGACCATAGAGAGGCATCAGCAGCATGCCGGCCTGATCAAAGAATGTATTAACTCATCCCATGCAATACGGAAATGAAATCCTACCTGGACATCTACGTCGGCCAAGGCCAAATATATATTCAGCTGGGTTATCGTCCGTCAGCGCACCATTAGCGTCTATAAACCTCTCCGGTATAAACACAGATGCGTCGGGGTACCGCTTTTCATCCCGTGAGATGCCCCTACGATATAACATCAGCATCTCGAAACCTGAAGAGAATGAATTGACCATAGGTTGCATAGGACAGCCGTTCCTGATGTATCATGTTACCGATGATTTGGTCATGAGATGAAGATGGCAGACCTTTTGGAATGAAGTAGCCGTCATATATATCATCACTCGAGGTGGCACGGGGCACTATAATATGTTCAGTGCAGGCTTGATTCCTCAGCGAAGAAGGTTACTAATGGGTCCGACAGGCTGCCATCGCAAAGTCTCCCGCAGAACTGATTCAACGTATGGTAGTGACACTCTGTCTTCAAAAGCAGGCAAGCGATCCCGGCCAACCACTGAGTCGATCTCCGCTTGTGCGCGTTTTTGAACATCTGGGTAAGACACCATGGCGAGAGCAAAGGCCATCAAGACTGAAGTAGTCTGTAAAGAAATTCAGGAGTTGACGATATGGTTCAGACATCTGCTAACTGTCTCATATGAACCTGAATAGATATGTATCAACGAGAGGCATACCGCCCCCTGTAAAATGACGACGAACCTATAATACCGGTAGTAGCTGCTTTCTTTAAAGCACCCTCAAACAATGGTCTGGATATCTGATCTTGCTTCTCGATTCGTTGAAGATTTTCTGCCACCATCGAAAACTGACCAAGGCCCAAGTTTTCGGCCTCGACGATCATATGGTTAATAGCTAAGACAGAACCAACATTAAAAGAGATACCCACCATATGCTGCTTCGTATATAGAAATGGCACCTCCGTCATTTCAGTCATATGGTTGGTCGAAGCTTGAGCCTCGCGTTTGATCGAGGATCCCCAACACCAGTCAGGTAACTTCAGTACTGCATCAGAGTACAGAATGTCAGCTATTTTCATGAGAGAAAAGCTGAGCTCACAGAAGGGGAAGGTTTTGAGTAAGATCGCTCTCTCTGGGATTACCACCTGAAAGCCAATAGCTACCGCGTTTTCTACGATTCGAACTAGAGGATCATCACGAGGACTGGTTTGGTAGTCGTATATCACCGACATCGCGACTGATGATGAGAATCTATGAATGGGTTGATGATGATTCGATGTTAACAGACACATCGACTGACGTTGCGAAGTGAGAATGATAATGTTGAGGGTCATCGATTAGATTGACGATCATCTCATGAGCCCGCTTGATCTGCATTGGACGAAACTTGAGCGCGGATTCGGGACGGAAGGTTTGGTGGAAGAGTCTTCGGCAAAGACGCCATTCGTCACTATAGTTTGCGAATCCAAAGTTGACCGACCAACCATACCTGCCTATACTTCATCATGGTTATATGGAGGAATGTCAGAAGAACGCACGGCTTAAGTGTAGCTAGGTATGGTCGATCGCAGTAAATGCGAGCACGCTTGTCCAGCAAAGCTTCCGCAACATGCTGGGAGGATCGCTTCTTGGACCTGAACCAAGTGGCACCTCGATTAGGACCCCGGAATCACCTAGTCAACAACGCGCTCACCAGCGTCCCCAACGCCTAAACGGCGTCCCATCTACAGGGTGGACACTAACCTTCACAGATCTCGCCTCCACAACCCCTCCGTCCAACTCAGTTGCTTCAACAATGCCAGGATCAAACGGCCGTCGAAGCATCAGCGTAGGACATACCTCGCCCATATCGCGCGTCACTTCCCCAGCCTATGGTCTCAACACGCGTAGAACGGTCAGATCAAGCATCTCGCAGGAAACCATAGAATCACAGACCAATAAAGTCATGGACTCCATCAGCGGCAAAACATTCCTCGAATCGAAGCTGCTGAGCCACGTCGACCAACCTTTTACCTTAGAACATTTAATTTCGGTCCTATTTCAAATCACGCAAATGTCAAGTGCTACACCAGCCCCGGTGATCGCCGCCACCCGGGCTGTAGCCTTCCTTCTGAAGGACCATGCGGCAAATGAATTGGCCGACATGATCGCCAAACACATCACTGACAACGTAACTTCTAAGCTAGTTGACCACGTAATAGCTGCTATCTCGCCTCAAGTCGCACTTGTCCACACCACCTCCCAATCGCTCACCACACTCCTGGATGACACGACGAACCTGCACAAATCCATTGGAAGAGAGCGCACTGAGAAGGAAGAAAGCATCAAGACGGCTGCGGATCGCATCGAGGAGGCGGCAGATGCCTTATATGAATCAGTAGAGACCTATCAAAAAGCCCTCCACACACTAACCCCTTCTCTTGACGCCACACAGGAAAAAATTGATATGCTTTCCACACAGATGACCAAGATTCCCTCTCAATCGCCCGCAGCAATGCCCTCCTACAGCGCGGCGGTCACAGCCAACCTAGATCCTACCATCGACAGAGCGCTTGGTCGAGCGGCCATTAGAGCCAGACAGATCCTCCTTGACCCGAAGCCAGATAGTTCACTCTTCTCAGCCAACACGCCCACCTCTGAGATAGCGAAGAAACTCAATGACGCCCTGGACAAGGCCAGAGACGAATTGACTCCTCAGGGCAAAATTAAAGCGGTCTCGATCCTCAAAAACGGTGGCCTCATAGTCGAACTTGAATCAGAATCTTTGGCCACCTGGCTCAACAACCCACCAGGTAAAATGGCACTGGAAAGCCACTTGGATATCGACGTATCGTTCCGCTACCGCTCCTTTCCTATAGTGTTAGAATACTTATCAATTCAGTTACAGATTGAAAATGAGGACTTTCTCCGACAGATTGAGCACGACAACCAACTATCACCAGCGTCCTTGGCCAGTATCAGATGGATCAAACCGGCAGCGAAACGATCTCCGCAACAGACGAAGGCCTTTGCTCTGCTCCACGTCTCCGATATTCACACGGCTAACGACATCCTGCGAGATGGCCTCTGCATAGCGAACGAACGTGTCAACGTCCGCAAGGACAAGAAGGAGCCGCTACGTTGTGCCAAATGTCAGAAGTTCAACCATATCGCGAAGAACTGCACGTCTGCAGTTGACATCTGTGGCACCTGCGGTAATGATCATCGCACCTCCTCCTGCAACTCATATCGCACCACACGCTGTGTCAACTGCCGCAGTCAACAACACACAAGTTGGAGCCGTTCTTGCCCTGAGTTCGCGAAGCGCTGTCAAGACATGGACGACAAATACCCGGAAAATCGAATGCCTTACTTCCCAACGGAAAACGCATGGACTCAGATCACTCGCCCACCGAAACCACCGAAATCCGTCCCAAGTCCAAGATCGGTTGGACGACTTGCGCAAGGAACGAAATCAGTGCAGTTACACCAGTCCACCATCAATTTCCAGCAACGACATCATCATTCCGCCTCACCTCAACCTCCTCAAGACGAAACCATACACTCCCTTATCACCCAGTCCCAGCCAGATCTTCTCCCTACCTTTGACAGCGCCCCTCCCTCTTCTTTCTTTAATGTCTGAACAAACTAACAATGATAACGCTTATTTTCGCATTTGGCAGCAGAACCTTAACACTTCTATGGTAGCTCAAGCTTCGTTGCTCAATAACGCCTCCATCTCCGACTGGGATATTATAACTATTCAAGAGCCTCATATTAACTTTCTCCGTAATACCTCCGCTAACCACAAATGGCGCGTCCTCTACCCGACGCAACATTTCACCCACCCTCAACAGCGCACACGAGCCGTCACCCTGATCAACTCGAACTTGGACACTAATGTTTGGAAACAACTGCCGTTTCCCTCATCTGATGTTGTTGTCTTGCAGATCTCAAGCCCATCTGGTCGTTGCACCATCTTCAATATCTACAACGACGGCACCTCGCAACGAACATTGGAAGCTCTTGACGACTACCTGGAACTCAATATCAACACCATTCACCCCTCGGACAGTGATCACATGTTATGGATGGGCGATTTCAACAGACACCACCCGCTGTGGGAGGAACATCGCAACCATCATTTATTCAATTATAACGCTGCAGGACCGTTAATTGACCTAATAGCTAACTACGGCATGCTCCAATTACTCCCTTGCGGCATACCCACCCTGCAATTGACATCCACGGGTAATTGGACGAGACCTGACAACGTCTTCGGCACCGAACAGACCGCCGACTTAGTCATCAGCTGCAACACAGACCCAGGACGACGAGGTCCACGCACTGATCACGTACCTATTCAGCTGACACTCGACTTCAACACCGCAAGAATTAATGACGTCCCGGGCAAGAACTGGAGAGATACGAACTGGGAAGAGTTCAATGAGCACTTGAAGGAAGCATTGGCATCGTTCCCGCCAAGGCCCTTGGCATCTGCAGACGAATTCCAACAAGCCGCGAGGACCCTCACCAGCGCCATCATCAACACCATTGAAGCAAGAGTTCCCCAGTCTAAGCCCTGCCCTCACTCTAAGCGTTGGTGGAACCGAGAACTGACTGAAATGCGCCAACAGGTCAATGAACTTAGTCGTCAAGCCTACCGAATGCGCGGCTTACCCTCCCACTCATGTCACGAGGACCTTAAAACCCTCAAGAAAAGCTATGCAGAACGAATCGAAACGACAAAGAAGCAGCATTGGCTCGACTGGCTCGAGAACATAGACGGCACTGACATCTGGACAGCAAATCGTTACGTCTCGTCAGAACCACGCGACGGCAGCAAGGCTAGAATACCGACGCTCAAATCCAGGAACCCCGACGGCACCCTCAAGGAAGCTAGCACCAATCAGGAGAAGAGTATACTAATAGCTAAGTCCTTCTTCCCCCCTCCTCCGGCTGACGACTCCGTTCCAGCAGACGCCCTTTACCCTGACCCAATAGAGCCCCACACGCCATTTACGGAGGCGGAAATCCTGCGCGCAATCTCCAAACTCAGCGGATTCAAAGCTCCAGGCCCGGATGGCATACGCAATGTGGTATACAAACAATGCGCAACATTACTGACCCCCTACTTTGTTCACCTGTTCAACGCAGCGATCACCCATCAAACGTACTTCGATCCCTGGCGTCAATTCACTACGGTAGTCCTACGAAAGCCTGGGAAGGCTGACTATACCATACCCAAAGCCTATAGACCTATCGCTCTGCTCAGCACAATGGGCAAACTGCTCACAGCGGTGGTTGCGGAACGACTCACCTACGTGCTGGAGAAACACCATCTTCTCCCTCACACTCACTTTGGTGGCCGACCAGGACGTTCAACTACGGATTCACTCCATCTCCTCGAAGCGACCGTGAAAAACGCGTGGAGATCACACAAAGTAGCCTCGGCACTGTTTCTCGACATAGAAGGGGCCTTTCCGAATGCAGTCACCAAGCGACTCATTCATAATATGCGTATGTGACGCATCCCAGGTGACATAGTTAGTTTTACAGAACGGGTACTAACGAATCGTAAAACCCAGCTCAAATTCGATGACTTTACCTCCGACTGGATCCCCATTGACAACGGCATTGGACAAGGGGACCCCTTGTCCATGATACTGTATATCATATACAGTTCGGATCTAGTGGACATCGCCAAGAAACGTCGCGGAAATGAATCTCTCAAAGAACTTACCTTAGCATTTGTTGACGACACCGCCCTAGTAGCCATTGGTCCGGACTTCGCATCCACACACGCCATTCTCGCTGACATGTTAGAACGCCCCGGGGGGGCTTATGACTGGTCCAGAGCACACAATTCGAAGTTCGAAACTAATAAATTCGCCTTAATAGATTTCTCAATGAACCGCCAACGAGAGCGCCCTGACATGCGCATTCAAGGATTCACCATTCGTCCAACCCCAACCCACCGCTTTCTCGGAGTAATAGTTGATCAAGAGCTAAGGTGGTCCGCGCAGATAGATAACGCAGTGGCGAAAGGAACAGCGTACATTCTCCAGCTACGTAGACTATCCTCTGCTGCTAAGGGTATCCCACTCCGTCTCATGCGACAGCTATACCAAGCGGTGGCGGCACCCAAAATGCTATATGCCGCGGACCTGTGGTTCAACCCAACGTTCCGGGATGGCTCAGACACCTTGCAACGAGGATCTGTCGGTGTAGCCAAGCGCCTCAGTTCAGTCCAACGCTTAGCCGCCCTATCTATCACGGGTGCCATGAGAACAACACCCACGGACCTTCTCGAAGTTCACGCAAACCTCCTTCCCCTACCAATCCTCATTCAGAATGCCTGCCATCGTGCTATCGTCCGCATTGCCACTCACCCCAACCCCCACCCGCTACACGACCCAGTTCGACGTGCAGCCAATCGATACGTTGGATCCCACCGATCTTCCCTTCACATACTCACTCGCCGCTTCGCCATTATCCCTCGTCACATCGAATCTCTCAACCCTGCACGCAAGCCTCCCCAGCACTCAAACGTTCACAAGATCCATATAGCTGACTCCAAACAGAAGGCCATCGAAGACCACGCCCAGTTAACTGACTCCATTCAAATTTACAGTGACGGCTCAGGCCACGAAGGTAAGATTGGCGCCGCAGCAGTCTTATTCCGAGCAGGACAACGACCCAGAACACTCCGCTATCACCTTGGTACCGACGAGGAGCATACCGTCTTTGAAGCGGAGGCCGTTGGCCTGAACTTAGCAGCTGAACTACTAGCCACGGAGGTAGACCCCACGTTCCCAGTGTCTATCCTAGTCGACAATCAAGCTGCGATACAATCCGGTGAAAGCCTCCACTCACGTCCAGGATCCTATTTGACCGACATGTTTTGTAACAGGTTAGCTGATATCAAGAAAGAGCACAGAAACTTCCAAGTCACCGTCCGCTGGATCCCAGGACACGCTGATGTGCACGGTAATGAAGAAGCAGACAAGCATGCTAAGAGGGCAGCGGAGAGCCGTAATAACAACAGTCCTCCAGCAAGCTTACCCTCCTTCCTTCGCTACGGATCACTGCCACTAAGTATCTCGGCGCTCAAAGCTGCACACAAAGCTTATTCGCATGCTCGCTGGACTAGGCTATGGCATAAATCTCCCCGTTTCAATCGTACGAACAATATTGACCCCAATCTCTTACAGCGCTCCTTCGTCAAGTTCACAGCTACATTCCCAAAGCGCCTAACCGGAGTGTACATGGCCCTCCGCACCCGCCATGCCCCACTGCACCATCACCTGCACCGCATAGGCAAAGTACCATCACCGCACTGCCCACATTGCCCGGACACGAATGAAACAGTACCCCATCTCCTCCTCAACTGCCCTTCATACCGTCGAGACCGTCATGCCCTAATCGCAGCGCTCGGACGTAAAGCTTCTTCCCTACCCTTCCTTCTATCCGACCCCCTAGCCACTCAACCTCTCGTTCGATTCCTCAATGCCACTGGACGATTCCGAAAGACATTTGGTGAGATCCCGATACCTCGCCCACTCCCAGACCAACGCAGATAGTCCCTTAGCAGATTTAATGTCTCAACAGACACACGCTCAGAACCACACCCCACCCCATCCACTCTACAACTCCACCCTCCACCCTCCTTTAGTATCATCACCTCGTTCCACACAACCCTCATACTCACTTACACGGAATCACCTGCCAAAGAAGCGGTATCAGCCAAACACGTTCCTCAACAGCCGAGCTGCACTCCGGCCACCATACCCTACATGTTTGCAACCCTCCCGATTCCTGTACCCATCGCCTTCGGCGACAGAGTACGCGTTCTGATAAGCATACGATAGCCTTATAATCACACATAGAAGAATCACAAACAGTCATCCCATCAGAAAGATGGCGCGTCTAAAACGGCCGGCGGGAACGGCGGACTGATGGGGGTACGCCCCACATCAGGGCATTCGCGCATCGGGTGATGAGAAAGGGACACCGGGGGTCCCATAGACTAGCATGTATTGTCCTACATAGATAACTTTCTGCAAAGGACATTAATTGGAAAAAAAAAAAAAAAAAAACATGCTGGGAATTGATCACCACGACTTCCTGGCCTAGAAGTCGCACGAAAAGCAAGTCTCCTGATATGATGATCCGCACCACACGTGCACAATAGTACTATCTGATCACGTACCATAAGTAGCAGCCCATTCGGTATAAGTCAACCAAGGCTCCTTGGTGTTGATAGACAAGACGTTTCCTAACAGTGGGAGCGGCACTGGGCCAGGAGGAAGATGAGGTTTGTTTCGTCTATTCCTAATGAACCGCTTGAGGTATGTGATGACAACAAAGGAAGCAGGTAAGACAGTGAGAATCGCAAGGCGACTATCAACTGCAGGGGCCATGATCCGAGCAGTGGGTTAGTAAACCGTATACGATGCAACCATCCTTATAATCACGAAGTAGTAAAGCGCCATCGATTATGCAACCCGGTGATCATTGTTGGATCCTATCGACGCTACTATATATATGGATAGATTGTTTCTCACTCACATCTGCATGGGCAGTGAATGGAATGGTCTGGCAAGATCCGATAATCATCGAAGGAAAAGACGTAGTGTTTATTGTGTAGCAAAACCTACGCTGACTTCGCAGACCTTGAGGAGAACAATGGGGAGTTGAGTATAGTATGGCTGCCCGGATGAAAGCCCAAGCTATTGCCAGTACTACGACGTTGCGGCCAAGGGCAATGACCGCCGCCAACTGCTTGTAGGCGATTGTGATGATGACGAGTGCTTTCAGATAGGTTTAAGTTGAAACTCAATTATCTCAGGGCGCTTGGCGAAATCCGGTAATTAAAGTGGTGCAAGTGCCAGGCTGGTGGCATAGATTACTATTGGTTACCACTTCATCAGGTAACTGACCCGAAAACGACAAATTCTTCACTACATTATGGCAGAACGATACATCCAAATGGCTAACAATCCATTAATTGCGATACATACTTTAGTATAGTTATCCACTAGAGTATATATCCCCCATGTATAGCTATCCACAGTGATTCTCCATCCTTGTCCTAGCGCAGTGAGTATATATCCCTCATGTATAGCTATCCGTCCTGTATCTATCAGCAATCTGGTGATCGAGTGATCTCATCTGAGTCCGTCCGGACCTGTATCAGCAATCGAATGATCTGCATCTGAGTATCAGATCTCCTCAAGTACCAGAACATACCCCACAGAAGTTCTAAGGCACATGATTCATATTTTTGTAACTTCGCATACCCCACAGAAGTTCTAAGGCACATGGTTCAAATTTTCGTAACTTCGGTATTGTACATACTACCTATCTCATGCGTCGTCAACGTTTTCGCAAGGCGGCTCATCAAGAGATGGTCCATCATCCTCTTCGACAAGTAAATCATCATCCAAACCTGAGGCAACGAGATCAGGGACTTTCCTCCAGCTCTCTTTGAAGACGGCTGCTAGCCTGCGACGAGTGTGAGCTTGCCGGCGAGCATACACTACGAATCCCTCCTCCTCATTTGGCTGCATGCCAGATGATCCTCGTGAGTCCCACTGCTCGGCTTGCCAGTCCAAGAATTTCAGAACACGTTGCATTTCTTCCAACAATAGGTGGATTTCTTCCGACCACCTGTTGTGACGTGCACGGGCCTTGCACCATTCCACGCGGAGCGCTATCCTCAGGCTAGATCAGTAATAGTTAAAGACGATTAAATTACATTACTTACAGTCTTGCAGTCCCTCGTTGTCATTGGTGGATATACCGTGCGTCAACCAAATCCACGACATAATGGCTGTCCCTTGGGTCTGACCCCCGAAGTCTCCCATAGGTCTCAGGTGAGCCTTTTTCAAGGGTTGCAATTTCTGCTCCCAGCCTGCGCAATACATGTGACAGGAAGGGGAAAGGGAAACCAGCGCCTTGTGGGCGCTTGCATACTTCGCGTGACTTAACATTAGGCGTTCTTCGACGGCATCTAGCGTCTTCCGTGCGCGTGTGCTTGCACCTTGTCCGCGTACATGCTGGGTCTTGTACTGATATAACTGGCGACGAACTCAGATGTGTGAACGACACTCGTTGAGAGCATCATTGGCTTGCGCGTGTCGCAGGGACCATTCCATCTCGAGCATTTTTTGATCGCATGCCACGATATTACAGACTTGCGAAGGAAGAAGCAGTGGGAAATCTTCTGCATTACTGGAATTCGGGTTTAATGTCGGACAGCCGCTATCATCGTTGTCGTTGTCATTCGGAGGTGGGAGGGATACGGAGGCACGAAGATTCGGCACCATAGGCATGTAAAGGACTTGAATGTCAGTCCAGGCGTCTATACGACGCTGGAGTACAGTCCTGCGCGTCAAGATCTTAGTTCTCTGAATGTCGGTTGAATGTTGACCGAGTGCGCCGACATCTGCACGTAATCGACGTCTGAAAAAATTAGACACACTTCGCCAATGCTGCCAAATCACCTACTGAGTATGTTCGAGGTCGATACCGGTGCTGAGGAACACACTGCAAGTCACCTCAGCATGAAGCGGGACTACAGATCCATCTTCCAGTTCCTTTGCATCTTGCTTGGCCAATTCCAATCGCACAGCTGCTTGCGTCATCGCTACATGTTGCACACCAATCAGCAACACATCGAACTTGGCCAGCAGCAGGGGACATACTGGCGACTCTGCTCTGGAAAGGGTTGGGTTGTGAATGGTCCATCTCCCAGGCTTCGATCTCCGCCCTCCATACGGAAAGTGAAGCGACTCCTGCTTCTGACTCTGTGATAGAGCCCTGAAAGTCGTGGAGGGCATGGCGATGCTCCTTCTCGCTCGCAACAGCGACACCGATCTTCCTCAGCAAGGCTCTACCTGATGGCCAGGCCTTGTGAGCAATTTGTTCAGATGACACCGAAAACACTAGTACTCACCAAGCGCTGTAATCTTTTTCCAATTTGAATCACCGAAGTGATCATTGAGGGTGTCTCTCCGTGATCCCGGTCCCATCTCCTTCGTGCTACTGGCCACACGATTCATATTGGCCCAGCCGCGCTCCGGGGCTTCGCCATCAGTCCTTCCTACACCAGGGGTCCAGTTGAATGAAAACTCGGTCTGGCAAACCTCGATATGCGCAGCAAGGTGGAATTTTGGCACGAAGAACTTGATGACCTTGCCATCTTGGTTGAAGCGAAGACGTGATGGCAGCATAGACTGGCGAGGCCACAAATTCTTGTGCCACTGACAAGCCACGTCATACGAAATGTTGATCCTTCGAAGTGCAGAGAAGTTGGAAAGAGCTGAAAAGACTAGATAGTCCATGTTGATGTACCTAGAATAGCACGGCTGTTAGCTCTGAGAAGCACAAACTGAAAAAAAACACGCACCTTTCTCCTCGTTGCAAGTCGCCAACACCGTTCGCAAGCTTCATGTCATGACGTGCGCAGTCCACGGTGCCAACCCCGGTGGCAGCTAGACCCTTCCATGACTTGGTATCCGCCATATTCACAGCGTTGTGGCTGACGCACGTACTTTTCTATCATTCATAAGGCGGAGGCCATCAGTCTATAGTTGAGTCTACAAGTCAAGGACATACCTCCTGTGCGATCCCAGTGAGCGAGTTCAAATGGTGTTTGTAGCTTTTCTCATCTACAAAATACCCCCATCCACAACTAAGACCAGGGTCTTTTTCATCACTAGATACCATCCGACGTTTGAGGCGAAAGTTAGCGTCGACTGCAAGGAAAAGTCCGTACTTCCACCTAAAATAATTGTTGGTTAGCTAGTCCGGACAATCGTCAATATACCAAAGCACGCACTGGTTATGTGCAGTCTCCCAGTCATCTGGCAGGTTTTTACCGGGATGAGGACAGGCTGGGCAAAGCACCGCCAAGTCGCCATCGTTAGTAGAGTGAACGCCATTGGGGTCGTGTCCACGTCCTGAACGTTTCAAAGTCTTGCAGTTTCTCCACTCGATAACCATTCGGAGGAAGAGCGAATAACGGTCCTAAGCAAGAGTAAGCACGTCAGATTAAATGATAGAGTAAGATAAAAGTCGAAGGTAGACTCACACGGATCGGTGTAATACCAGTATTGTCAGTTCGTCGAGCCAAACAATGATAAAACTCATAGGCCGAAACTTTTGACTCGAATGAAAGAATATGAAAGAATTCCAAGACCGCAAATGTCGCTGCTGTTCTTGGGTCGGTTACCGTGGCAGGAAACCAACGTGCGCGAAGTAACTGCTTGAAATGCGACACCTCGTGCTCGCATCCACAAAAGTCGAGAGCGATGTCATGTATCCCGTGGACATCGATAACGACAAAGTCATCGCCATGCGCAGGTTTTGGCTTGCGACAAGTGGTGCCCGGGTAGTGACCGAGTTGCACACGCAAGCCCATGGACTTGAGTGACACAGGATGAAAAAAGCCTTCCTTCCACTCCTGCGTCTCCCATCAGTAAAGGAAAGTACTCAGATAAGAGTTACCTGCCTTGATTCTGTGGAGCGGCGCATTCACGTGTGACTGGATGGTACACGAGCAACAGGCAAGCTGAACTGAAAAACAATCTTGGCACCTGAAAACCGCATCTTCGGCACCACACTGACATGTGTTGTTGGTGTGTTTGCCTCTTCCTTCCAATTTGATGAGCTCATCCACAAATGTCTGCCGCTCTAGCAACCAAACAGATATAGGATTATCCTAAAAATTGCAATGTGAGATTCGTGTGACGTTTGAAACATGCAAGACATACTCGAATGGTTTTCTGATGTCTTGCTTTCAGTACCTCGGAGCCAATGTTGGCGTCCTCGCAGATTACTGGAGTAAAGTGCTCGACTTCATTCCAGGGATCGAGATCAGCGGGCTCGGGCTGCGCATCAAACAATGTGCTTTCTCCTGGATCATCCGGTGTTAAGTTGGACTCAGGGATGTACGATGTTCGAAGGGTAATATTTCCATTGGGCTGCAGGCTGAAAATGCGATGTCTATCGCGATGGACTGCATCAAGTGATGCTGTGGTCGTGTGCTTGATGAGTCTTGGCCGCTTGGTTGGTCGCCCTGCACGTCTAGTGGACTGTGACATACTACGAGTTCCATCATACGTGAAGCCGATACATCCACCTGAAGACTGTTCCATATGCGTTCTGATTGATCCGCCGCGGGCGAATCTTAACGGAGCTGGTCGTTGACATTACTTGAGGTAGTATCACAGCAGCAGATTGCGTACAAACTCCGCTTTAGTCATTGCAATGTACCTGTGTACAGTTCAGAGGTCAAATATGTCCGCGGTGGCTACATACACGCTGATAGGTGTCGAGGGAGTAGCATGCTAGACAGGCAGTGAATTAAGTAAAGCCCGGAAGTGGCATAAGACCCGGTAAGACGGAGCTAGTACCAGGGGTGTCACAGTTCTTCTGATACACAACTCCTTTGCAACGAAGAGCAGCAGGCAAGCTCGCCATAGCTCGCTCTCAAGAGGCCACAGGACATCCTGCAAGTATGCCAATAAACGGACGAATGGCCCGACCTACTTCATCGGCAGCCCTCCACTTGTCACAGACTCCACACATGTCCCAAATCTTGTCTTGACCATGGTGCGCCTTCTCATGGATTTTTTCGACAGGTCCAAATGGCGTCCTTGATGATAGAAATATCCCCATCTCTCCTATCAATCGGCGCTTCACCATCGGAGTCACTTGGGACAGATGCGACATATTGACGAAGAATACGCTCCACGTATCCAAACAGGTGTTGCGGCAAGAGGCATTAAACTCGTCCTTGGCCTCTCTTACATCCCTAGACAACTGATAGTGTATCACTTAAATCGTACACATTTAGTGTCAGCGCCGTCATGTGTCAGGGATTTGAAAAACTTACGGCTCAGGGGAGAGTTCATGCACAACACCTGACCCGACTGCATCAATGGCCTGCGGTCTTCTTTGTGGGTTGTTGGCGTGCAACGTGCAGCAAGCTGACGTTTCAAATTTATACTGACTTATTCTGTGAACGTACACTGTCAATATATTCTGAGTTGACTATTAATGGGAACTCGCCTAGCATAATAGTTGCCGGCGTTTTTTCACGTTCAGCTTCACGTTAGCCTCTTGCGTGGTGTGAATGACTGGACGACCTGGTGGCATTGAGAATGTTGGAGATTTACTGCTGTGGGAGTGAGAGACAAAGACGAAATAATTTAAAATTTCAGTCAGAGGCGAATCATCAGCTACGGCGAATCTAAGATTTGAATTATGGTCCAACGGCGAATTATAGTCCAACGGCGAACTAAATGGCTGTCAGACCTAATGCACGCCCATAAGTCTACACTTCACCGCTCTATCAATTTTGTCTCCACTTACCTTCAACGACACAATCCCCAGTCAAATGTAAGTGTATGCTGCAAAAATGAACATGTTAATATATTTCCCGCACAGAATTAGATGGCGCCTCCCAAGTGGACAACAAAAGAACAAGAGGAATGGCTCGAACCATGGTATGAAAATACTCAGTCAAGCTGAGCGAGAAGTGCAGAAACTTCAGCAACTTCTTTGCGGACCTGAACGAGCAATGGTTTGACGCCTTCCCAGAGCCTCGCCCCGACAAATGTACAACAGTTGGACCACTGATGAAAGAAGAATGGGATGAGGCAGTTGATGCACGCAAACATGTAAGTGAACTCACTAACGAAACATTTATGAGAGGTTGACGTTGTGATAGAAATTGCACACGCGATTCAAGAACACCTTTAGTGGGTCGATGGCCGGACGACAGGCGAAGGCGAAGGCGAACTGATACCTTTGATGCCATGGTACGAAGGATGACTGAGAGTGAAAAGCCCACTCGCACACTTCAAGAACATGAAGCTTACTCTAAACTTTACTACACTGACCGCATCCAACAATCAGTTCAAGAGACACTGAAATTGGCAGAAGAGCAACAGCCACTCACCAAAGGCAAGCGTGTAGCCCTACTTAAAAAGGAGACAGCGGCTCTCTACGCAGGCGAGTCTGAGGAGGTTAAGATTAAAGTCAAAGAGTACATTGTGGCTCAGAAGAACCAGCGCATGCAAAACCATCCGGAGACTTGGAGCATCGAAGATCAAAAGCAGTAAGTACTTTGCACTGAAGCAGTCTTTGAATAAGCTGACTCACAATCACAGGAATCTTAAAAATTTGGCCTGCAGTTGTGAACTAGCTCCTTAAAGGCCTTGCAGATACCACTGGCCTGGCATTTAGCCTTCTGGTGGGCGGTCCCTCAGCAGAGTTGGGAGGCCTGATTGATGTGTGGAGGTGAGTTGAAGTTACGTGTGACTGAATGAAAAATTTAACACACCCCAACAGGTTTCCATGTTGGACAGACAGCGCTAGGGAATGACTTCAGTCAAGCATACCCTGAATTCGAAAGGCAAGATTATCGCACCATGGTCGCGATTACCTGTATCGTGTGTACCGTAAGTATCACTCTGGTGGAATTCAGATATTCATGTAACTTACTATGGTTAATACTTAACAGCGGATGCTGCAGAGTTGAAGGGGGAACAGGAACCTCCAGAGCCAACTGCACACGTGGGTGAGATAACAGGTCCCTGGTAGTAGTAGTACGTCATATCTCATCTATCAATCATGTGACCCGCATTTTTGAACACGGACCCTTAGCCGAATTTTCTTTTGCCGCCATTCGATTTCTGCTAGAGGCCATTGATTATGATGCTGCTGAGCATGCGGAAGCTCGACGGATGCTTGACGGATTACCTCAATAGGTATTACAACAAATGTCTATGGGCATTCTTCCAAGGTGCGCCCTGTTGCAGGTCTGGCTGACCCTCTCACAGATGCACCCATTGTGTCAGCCCTCCCATTGTGTCTCGCCCTATCATGTCTCCTCCTGTCATGTTGCCTACCATCGTGCCCTCCCCCTATCGTGTTGGCTCCCGTTGTGCCCACCCCTATCGTGTTGGCTCCCGTGTGCCTCCCCCCCTCTCGTGTTGCCTCCCGTCGTGTCTCCTGTTGTGTTGCCTTCTCCCGTCGTGTCTCCTCCCATCGTGGTCTCCTCATCCCGTTGTGTCTCCTCCCGTTGGTACTCTCCTTCCCGTGTGTCTCCTCATCCAGTGGCTGTCGCCTCCTCCCGTTGCGTTGTCTCCTCCCATTGTGTGCCTCCTCCTGACTGTGTCGCCTCCCTCCCAATGTGTCGCCTCCTCCTGTTGTGTCTCCCCCATTGTGTCGCCTACCATCGTGTCTCCCCCACTCGTGTCGCCTCCCATCAGTCTCCCGACATTGAGTGCCCCTCAACCTCGCCCTTTGCCATGCCGCACCGCCAAAGTTGTCAAAAGGAGTGCAGACATTGTTGAAAGTGGTTCCCGTCGCAGTGGACGAGTCCCTATGCCTCCACACGCAATATTATTGCAAACTCGATTGGAGATAACGTCAAGGATAACTTGCAACCTGCGCCAACTCTTAAACGTGTACGCGAAGCTCAAACAGCAGGCCCTTCACGTCAACATAAGTAAGTTTATCATTTCTACTACCGGTATGTCAGGGCTTAAGTAGATATAGAAGGGGTAAGTCATGAGCATTTGTAGTCTCATCTTGTAGGACTGGTTTGTCACTTTGACTCCTGTTATGTATAAAATAATACAATTTTTTTGGTGTAATAAAGTGTTTGGAGCTCGATCTGAGACGACTTACATGTGTTGACGCGTTGACGTTCAACCGCCCCCAAGCAGGTCACGTGACAATGTTGGACCTTCAGAACTTCAAGTTAGCTAGAACAGCGCCCGCTGGTCATGGTAAACGGCAGTCGTATCCATACTAGTAGATTCTTAAATTGTTCACTTGAGTTACACTACAAAAATTCTACAAATTGAATCTGAACGGCTTTTACATGCATAAAATAATTTTGATTGTGAGTGTCATAATGGAGACAGGCGCGGCAGCACCTAGTGGAAGTACTGCCAGTGTCTGCTGGTACACCAAAACGGCAGAAAAAATGTAGAATATAACAGAACTGTAATCTGGTAGGCAGTGGGTTATAGAGGCAGGTGGATGGGAGGGCGGGAGGAGTAGGGCGGGAGGAGTGTTGAACGTTGAACGTTGAATGTTGAAACGTTGATCGAGTTGACGCAAAAACAGCACAAAAGATATAGAATATAAAAGAAATGTGATCTGGTAGGCGGTGGGTTATAGAGGCAGGTGGATGGGAGGGCGGGAGGCAGGAGGAGTAGGGTGGGAGGAGTGTTGAACGTTGAATGTTGAAACATTGATCGAGTTGACGCAATCACGTGATGTTCATGGTTGAAAATTTTGACTTGCGGCTAAGTGGTTAGTAGGCTGTAACCGTGAGAATTTGGACTTGGAACATTTTTCAAGGTATGAGCTCATGACGATTGATTGGAAATTAACAATGCCCCAGATCATGAGGTATCGAGATCTGGCCGGGTGAAGTAAGCTATCGCCAATCAACTTCTATTGATGCCACTCGAAGGAGGAGGAAAATATGTACCCTTTCTGATATTCAACCCCTGGTTGGGTGGGTGGTTTGTAAGCATGGCAACTGGGCTCCGAGAAGGTACCTGATGATTCGC
>JABBWF010000499.1:0-21770 GCA_016647645.1 Suillus variegatus
CCTACAGAAGGGCGAAAGGTGCGCAACATTCCACATTCTTGCTGTATTGCTAACAACAGAACTTACAGGTACCTTAACATGGATTATTTATCTTCTCGAGCATGCAGTCTTCATCGGAGATATCGACATTGAACATCTCATATGATATCGCTTGTCAATGGAGCAAACATCTCTGGACACGAATGTCCGCCTTCCCACACCAGTACCACATCAAGCACGACCAAAAGTCAATCACATTTCTCGTACCAAAATTCCACCTGCCAGCTTATGTGGCCAAATGTCAGTCAAACTTTTCCTTCAATTTCATCAAGGGTGTTGGTTGCATGGACAGTGAAGCTCCCGAGCGTGGCTGGGCCGACATAAACCCCATCGCAACAAGCACACACGGAATGGGTCCCGGTTCGAGGCACGACACCTTAGATGACCACTTCAATGACTGGAACTGGAAGAAGATCTGTGCAATGGGTAAGTTTTTTGCCTTGAACATCTGAATTTAAAGTATCACTGTCTCTTAGGTTTGATTTTCCGCCGAAAGTACAACTTTGCATTAATTGAGGTGCAAGAACGCGTCGACGATCTCATTAATTTTGAAGCTTCCCTAGCTGCAGATGAGTTAGTTGAATGGAGGAGGGACATTGAAGCATGGGAGGCAGACCGTTCACAACCAAACCCATTTGAAGGCAGAGCTATGATGAGTACGTGTACTCTATATTGACACATTTTGAGAAGCTGATGGCATTTTCAATAGCAATGACTCAGGCTGCCGTGCGCCTAGCCTTATCGATGGCTGAGGCTGCAGAGATTGAGCATGGCAACAACATGTCCCTACACGATGATATATCACCCTCTGTGTTAATTTCGTCGGGATTAGAACTCGAAGATCAGCAGTTGAGTGTATATTTCTGGATGTATTGAATCATGCACTGACTCTATTCTAGGCGCCGTCTTGGCTTTGATGCCAAGGCGATTGGACAACATGCTACAGATGTCCAGAAGGGCAAGATCTTACAGCGCATGAATGCTCTTCGCCGACACATTGACACCTGGGCCCGGGTGCAGGTGTTGTATATGCCTAGTGTCTCCCGCCTGCAGTCACCAGATGACATTGCCACTGAAATGAAGGCCCACAACATCAGCCTGTTTCTGCCATCCTCTCTGCCCCAGTGAGTGCCATGTGACAACCGCTTGCTCAAACACGAGTGGGAATTGCATGAAGCTCAGGCATACGACACACTGAATGACCTCCGCACTGTGCTTAACCTGCGATACCACCTTTACAAGTATAAGGACACCTTTATTCGGGGACAGCGAGCAAATACCCGAGCAAACGGAATCATCAACAATGCTGAACATCGCATTGACACCTTATCACTTAAGTATTCCACCACTAGAGATGCACTCGTGAATCTGGCAGCAAGGCTAGGTAAGACTGATGACTGGGAGAGGAGCCTCAAGCCACTCGACAAGCAAAGGGATGCCATCCCACTCAAACACAACAATGGCTGAATGGTGGGGCAACAAAGTATATCATGGATCTGGAGGACTTCGGGCTTTAACAGCAACGAGCTAGGGATACAGGACTGTAAGTAGGCTCTAATGACTGGTGCTTCTTGCTGACCTGGCCATTCTATAGCGCTACGTGTTGAATGGTGTAAGGCGCGAGCACGAGCTCATCGCTGGGAGGAAGAAGTGCAACTACTATGGGAGGAAATGTGCCGCATTGTTGCATTTCTTGACTGGCAGGCAGGCTGGTGGGACATGCAAGGTCCGCGGCGTGCTTTTAACTCACTGCAGGCTGGAGAGGGTGCTCTTGCTTATGCGCAGCGCCAGGCTAATCTACGTCGACAGATGGTCATACACATCAAATCTGTGTGGGCAGCCAACCCTTCATGGCAAGAAGCTCCCCTTCTTGCAGTCCATCTTCGTTCCGAGTTGCCAATGCCAAACTCCCATTCCCCTGTCCGTTCAAGTGTCTGTCATGACTTGATGTGAGGTTATAATGGAGAGGATGACGAGGGCAAATATATAATCTACTATATTTCTGTGTTTACAAGTGGTGAGCGCCACGCCTAATGGACAGGCTGCAACAAGAGAACTATGACATCATTTGAATTATTTGATCCTGGCTCATGATTGGTGGAAACATCAATCAGTGAGCCCCGAAGGTGATATATCACGCAAGCCCAGAGCTTTGAAGGTGGTATATCAGATATTTAAAGGTGATGTATCACGAAAGGCTTGAAAGTGATGTATCACATGAGGTGATACCAAGGTGATGTAACACGACTGGAAGTGATATATCATGTGAGCCTCAAGGGCTTTGAAGGTGATATATCACATCATGTGAGCCCCAAATATGACTGAAAGTGATATATCACTCGAGCCTCAAGGGCTTTGAAGGTGATATATCACATCACGTGAGCCTCAAACACAACCAAAAGTGATATATCACATGAGCCTCAAACACAACCAAAAGTGATACATCACGTGAGCCTCAAACACAACCAAAAGTGATATATCACATGAGCCTCAAACACAACCAAAAGTGATACATCACGCGAGCCCCAAATACAACTGAAAGTGATATATCACATGAGCCTCAAGGGCTTTGAAGGTGATACATCGTGGTTTATGGACCACAGGCTCTGATATAACATCAGCCTTCTACAATACTAGACATTGATATATTATACCTACAGGATATTGTGCATGTTCTGCTTGGCCCCCTGGAGAATTTATCCACAGTAGAGGAGACCCTGGTACGGGACAAGGTGCGCGTCCTTAGGAGATGCTACTGGATTAATTGGCTGATAACCATGCTTTTGCCACCAGGCTGCAGAATCTATTGCCAAAATAGCTGAAGTTCTATCTACTCCGCAAATCGAAGAGTTTTACATTCCACTCCTGAAACGGCTCTCACAGGGAGAGTGGTTTACATCGCGCACCTCTTCTGCTGCCCTGTATCCTCCAGTTTACAACAAAGTATTGTGGTCAATCCAGGAGGATCTCTGGAAGGGCTTCACCGCTCTGGGTGCAGATGATACACCTATGGTCAGACGTGCTGCAGCAAAGTGGCTCGGGGTGCGTAATATATATACAGTTTTCATGATTGAAAATTAACTTTTTGGCAGCCATTTGTCAAAAACCTGTCAAAGCAACATGTCTTGTCAGGTGGGCTACCTATCTACCGCAGACTCCAATCCGATGATCAGGATTTTGTACGCTTACTCACAGTAGAAGACCTTATTGTTATCGCGAAGCAACTTACGCCACCTGAGGTGAAGGAGCAGCTGTTGAAGCAAATCAGACGCAGTATCGCTGATAAGAGCTGGCGAGTGCGATATATGGCTGCAACACATTTCAATGAGGCACATCCTTGATGCCAGATTCCACGTTTATTTGGGTGAAAATTTTTCATATTGGCGCTTAGCTCGCAGAAGTCGTCGGCACCGAGTTGGTCAGGGAGGAGTTAATAGGACAATATGTGCAGCTTTTGAAAGATAACGAGGCAGAAGTCTGCACAGCAGCTGCAGGCCAGATCCCAGGTATGATTATCAATACCACCATAGAATGCTACTTGATTCCGGCCTTGGTTTTCAGGGTTTTCGAAATTGCTCGAGAAGGAAGTCATCCTTGCACGCATCGTGCCTTGCGTGCGTGACCTCTCGCACGACGCGTCTCAGCCTCACATGCAAGCTGCTCTTGCAAACCATATCAGTGGCCTTGCACTGCTCTTGGGCAGAGAAGCTACTATTGAGCATCTCTTACCCTTGTTCCTTCATCTATGAAAGGACAAATTTCCCGAAGTTTGACTCAATGTCATCAGTAAGTTTGAAACTGTAAATGGCGGTAAGCTCCCTGTCTGTTGGCGTGCGAATGACACTCTGAATTTTCCCATCGTCAGTCATTGTACTAGTAAGCGTGACTCGGAGGATTGATATCGACGTTGTTTGTTGCTCGACGTCCAGAACAAGATAAGGCACAGCAGCAGAAACCACATCGCCCAGCTCAAGCATCAACATCGCAGACTCAGCCTACCACCTCCTCGACGTCCACGACACATCCTGCTCCTGATATCAATACTACCACACCAGGTACACCAACCGTGAAGTCACGAATCCTCTCAGTGCTGGCTCATCTCGTGCTCTTTGTCTGTTGTACATCTACTCAACATATTACGAGTCCATTACTATAATGGTCATAAATGAAGACACAGCACGAGGACAAGTCTTTACGTTCTCAGAATGAATGATCGAAGATCCTAGACAGCTCTCCTTGGCGGACTTGTCGACGCAATTTCAAAAAGTGATCGTACATATTGTCCTCGTTCTCGGCTGTCTATGACCGGGGCAATCCTTATGAGTCTTATTGAACCTGTTCCACGCGACCCACTCCCATAATTAACGCGGAAATACTGTGTACGTTACCGGTTCTATTTTTACCATATCCTGCTAATCGCTGAGTAGCTAACTATGTGATGCGACCTCGGACTCAGGCTAACTAACCACAAGCCAACGATGCTGTTCGACCTTGACATCCAAACCTCTAGATTCTTTCCACATCTTGAGATCACTGACTTATCGCAAGGTTCTCATACTATGTTCGCCGTCATACCGCCCTCTATTTGACTCCTGCTTTGTTCTTCACTATATGCGACTATGTCGAGGACTGTCTGCCAGTCAGTACCCGTTTTCTCCCAGCAAATGCGCTTTCGAGGAGCAGGTTTCGGAGATACCTGATCGGTATCATGATTGAGGGCATCTTTAGTCTTCCTCTTGCAAGTCTGATGCCGAGCGCTGGAGACGCGAAAAGCTCGAGCTTGTAGGGCCCCTACGCAACCATTTTTGGTTTGCTGCCGCCTCGTCAGTACATCACAATTAAGCAAGGCTGCCGCAGTCACTGACCACACTTTTGTTTTCCTTCTGTTCATCAGGTTGCCCAATGCGAACGCCCGCTATGTCATGATTGCTTAACTGCTCGAGAGTTTGCGACTGCTCAAGTGGAGCACTTCGATGACGAGTTCAAAACGTACGAGACTTATTCAAGCTCTCATTGGCGGGAACAGTAGTTGACACAGAGTATTTGATTCCATGTGACACGTCAGTGTCACCAAGCTGCACACGGGGTTCAGCGCTGGGACTACCTGTGGGAGGTGATGGAAGGGTCGGAAGATTTTCGAAGGACGAAGGAGGAGGGATGATCAGATCTGTTGGTGAGTGCATACTAGTGAACGGGTCTGTTAAAAATAATAATCCTGATTCCCAATGAATTGACACGTCGTCACCGCTGCCAGTCATAGAAAATTCGGACAATCGATCAGTATGGACATGCGCTATCATGTCTTCTGTCGAAGAGGGTTGGGCAGTTGGACAAGGGGCATAGTCAGACATAGCCAGGCTAATGTTGATTTGCAAAAACGAAGTTGGCTCCAGTGAGATCTTATAGCTGAGTTGCTAGCCTAGTGACGGCATACTCACTTGCAAATTGTAGATCGTTCGTTAGAAAACTTTTCTACCCCCAAGTTGAATAAAATTCTTAACCGTAATGACATCATGATCAGCTCAACGACATCTAGTAACGTGAATCCCACAACTTCCAAAATTGGAGATTGTAAATTTGTAGTAGATTATAGAACACTGTCAATTTGACCCCAGGCTGTTCTGTGATGATGATCAATGACTATACCATCATGTTACCCCCCCCCCCCCCCCCACTGTCAAATATCTGGGGACCACCGGGCCACGGCGGCTCTTATTCAGGCTTATCGAACATCATCATAACAGTGCCGCATCAGGGAACCGATCACCGGACTCGGGTGACTTGGACTTCGGAAGTCCGAGTCACCTGAGTCAACCCTAAATTGGAGTCTGGCAAGTACCTTACTAGTACTAGTGCCCTGAGAACCACAGCCTAATGCGGTGTCTTTGCATACCCCTCTGTACCCTCGCCGTACACGAATCACGATATCATGATGTGTTAGCAGCAATATTAATCCTGTTCAGATACTATCCCTTACGCTCTATTCGTGACGGTCCACAATTTCGTGATTTTTGTCTGCAGCACTCAACTTCAATGTAATTACTTAGCTACTTCACTCAGTATATTCTATATACTATATACTAGCATATTCCAAGTGGAACGAAACAAATCTGTTGAGAAATGGTGGAGATCGTGTTTTCAGCGTGACAGCAGCCAAAATCACGATTTCAGTGTCACCTGCCGAGGCTGCCGACATCGGACATTGAATTTAACAGCGTGTTTCATTGCAGCTGCAATCCGTGAGCGCGTGAGCAAGTAGCGAGCACTGAGCTGGGCTCAATCGCTATGCCATGGGATGTCACCGAGGCAAGCTGGCGGCGTCTACTGACCCCGAGTACGAGTCCAGGATCCAGGCTGCACTCATGGGTGTCACAAATGGCACTTACAAGAATATTACAGTAGCTGCAAGGGCACAAAAGGTATGATTGTGTATTTTTCGAGTTCCTGCAGTGCTAATTTCATTGTACAGGTCGCACGGCAGACTCTTAACGACCGGAGCAAGGGTCTACATATGTCTCGCAGGGATTTTGCCAAGTCACAGCAACTCCTCCAGCCATCGGAAGAGGAAGCTGTCAAGGACTGGCTGGCTCATGAATCTGGTGCCGCACGCCCTGTGCACCCTCATGATTTACCAGCTTCAACTTCGAGGCGACAACAGAATTTGCCGCCAGAACTTTCCACAACCCCCAGTTCCTTCCAGCCTGGGCACTTGCCAGTGTTGCCACCACCACATTCCACACATCCGTCTTTTTACACTGGTTTCAGTGTCCCTGCACCACATCCACCATATTTTTTTGCTCAACCCGCGCATCCGAGTCCGAGTCACGGACTTCATAATCCATCTACTAGTATGCATCAATACCCACATCCACATACATTCCCTCAGCAATATTTTACACATCATTAATGATTGCATTTAGTTCTATATAATTTTTCGGTACATACTGTAGCTCACAGACTTATTAGTAGCGTCCTAATCAATCACTGTTGAAGTTCATGAATCCCGAATCACGAATCACGAAGATTCTAACGTCTGCCGAGCGGACTGTAGATTCGGCCAGTGTGACTGTCCGTTACTATTCGTGACCTGAGTGTGACTCACGAAATTGTGGACCGTCACGAATAGAGCATAAGGGATAGTATCTTCTCCACAGCTGGCTGCAACTTCTGCCGCGTGCATGCTCTCATATTTCCAAAGAGTGAGTTTTCAATCTCCGCATAAATCCAAATTTGGCAATCGCGGAACAATAGCTCTCATGGTTCTTGCCCATGTCAAGACAGAAGTTCCCAGAACAACAGGGAAAAGGCACTAATAATCTGTAACTCAAGGTCTTTGAAAGTCCGAATGGTTATTTATCGCTCACTGATTTGAACTCCCTCAATAGCATCCACTCTCCGAATTTACGCTGAAACATGAGTGTATGCGCTCAGACTTCAGGCATCACAACACCCCACCGCCCTTCTTGCGGACCCAGCAATGCCAGCTATGATCTGAGTCCTGTTTCAAGTCCTCCATTGTCACCAAGAGGTATTCAAACTACTCATATTATGTTGTAAATGAACTTATATACTAGTGACAGCAACGAGCACAATCTCAGAGACAGATACTGAGAGTAGCTTCCCTTGGACGCCTGATTCTAAGTGTTCAGGCATCGCACACTACAATGCCCTTGGCATATCTTCTGGGGCACAACCTTCTCGTACAAAGCAAAGCAACGGCAACCACAACCACATTTATCATCCTTACCGCCAGCCACCCTGCTTTCAAGAGATTCACACTTTTTCTGGCCAAATAGGCAGACCTGATCACGACAATCTATTGGGAGCTCCAGACAGTAAGGTAGGCCCCTCTAATTTCAATTTGTGTATAACTTCTCATTTCATAAATTCCTAGATGGATGATGTGTTTTTTAGGCATATGGATGGGCTTAGCCCTGCATCATGCCATCATGTCGTTCACTACAAGGAAGCCATTCGTGAACGTCAACGCATGCGCCTTTTCATGACGTACTGGGAACTCGAGGAAACGACTAGGCTGCACGCCCTCCTCAATTCTTTGTATGCCGAAGCAGACTTGGAGTTCCGCAAAGCAGATCGAGAAGCGCAATTCTTCTTGAAAGCACTTGTCACAAAGCAGTCGCTGTCTCGTGTCACATCAGATCTCGACTTTCTCACGACAGTTCGTCAATCCAACAAGGCATCTCTTCGGGAGTCTCAGTGATGCTCAACTTGATCTCATCAAAGATCATTTCAAGCCAAGACAGTCGATTCGTGACTGCGACAATACATCAAATTTTGTTGCAGGCAGCCCAGCTATCGCTTGCACTGATGGCTAGCATCAGTGAACTGGTTTGATTTCATAGAGCAATGACGTACTTTCTAGCCGCGGGGTCCCATTACAATACTTGGCCATTTACAATTTCTAGTACGCTATGTACTTGTTCCCAGAATCCTAGCATCAAGTTGTGTACTATGTGCCTCGTTCAAGTTACATGAACTCTCTGTACCTGTACCTATTTAGTTTCAATAGGCGCCAGGTTCAGCGCCCTCAGTGAGAAGGATATGACCGTGGACCCAGTCCAGACTCCAAACCATCGGCGGTGTGTAGAGTCTCGTACTAGTGCCACATTTCAAATCCCGCACCTTGATTCAAACGCCGCAACTTTTGGACTTTACACACCTAGCCGACTGCATTGAAACGATGAGACATCTGAATCCGAATAGTTAACTCAGCAGAAATGAATCCAAAATGGGACTGCATGAGTCATGTCACGCAAATTAACCTTACCGAGTTACAGTATTCGAATTACGTCGAGAGGTCAGGAATAAACGTTAAACATTGTCAAGCGGGTTAGTTGCGGGTTAGCACATACTAGACTTGGTCATAGTCAGTCTCGGTTGCAATTGGAAAAAGGGTGCAAATGTTATTATCTAAACACTACTAATGCTTTTCCCTGCCAAGTGCCTGGGGAACCGAAACGTTACTACCCGTGGCAGTGCTCTCAGTGAGACGCAGCAGTATGACGCATCAGGGAACTGACTCGATCATGAGTTCTCGAGGCCTCTATCGTGATGATCATCTCCCACGTGTTAGTCCTCGTCTCCCTTTGCAATCGAGATGTGTACAGAGAATGATCCTTTTGTCCCCAAAATTTGGGTGCATCCTCTCAGATTACGTTTTCCTGATGAAGTTCAGATTGGTCGGCCTTCAGGCTTCAACACATGTTGAACTTTGTTCTGGATGGGCCCGGTCCATGTACTACCGAAGTTCGTTAGGCCTATCAGAAGTCTGATGCCCGTCTGATGCCCTTATAAGGCTCACGGTTGTAATTCTAATTGTCGGTAACATCAAGTCTTACTGCCTTGTTTGGGATCAGATCCGATGGAGGTACGCTCAAGTCCCGAACACCCTTGCCGCTATGCTGAAAGATTGAATGATTCGTCCTATCGGATTTCAAGGGCGTGCCTCATTGCAACTTGTTGCAAATGCTTTTACGTGTGTCGCAGATCAATGGGTCTTTCCTATCGTAGTTTCATCGCATTGCGGTATGGCTGGTGGAAATTGCTAGTAAGTCATTTGTGACTCGCTCAATTGCCAACTCACATCATTTTGATTCTGCAAATTTCCTAACCGCTTGGTTATGGATCCGCCCACCAACACTCCGAGTCGCCAACCGCTGGTTGACGATCATGATGTACACCCCAATCAGAGCGATGATCATATGTTATTTCAACCTTACTCGTCGCAATGCACCGTGACACATGGTCGCCAGCATGCGGCGGCCAGCCTTGCGTCTGGTTCTGCGGCTCCCCAACTGACTCAGAGTCTGCTCCCCCCCGTCAATATCCCGATCTACCTAGACAGTCACGGTAGCGAGACTGATTTTCAATACCGTGATGGGTATGATCCATCTACCAATCCATACTCGCAGGGAATGCGAGCGATGCCGTCGCCATCGCCGCCGTGGTACTTTCCAAGCTTTCCTCAGGTTCATGTCCCCCCACCGTTCTTTCAACAACGTGACAGCCTGGTGCCCGCCAACATGCAGTTCATCGAAAAAATTAGTTCCCCATTTGCAGGCAATCTGGAGCCTGGTGTCGACATACCACCTCTTCCCCCTTTGCCTACGAACTATGGTGCACTCGTGCATCATTCCTCCAATCCCACGTATGTTCCGTACAACATGGAGGCACCCGTGTCTGTTTGCCCTCCAGATAAACGTCGCTTCTCGATAAACACATCTTCGTTTTCTTGACGATACCGACTTTCACACTTAGCTTAGGTGATATGGAATAAATTTCGGTTGCGGTGATAGTAAGACAATCAGGTCAATCATCATGATTTGCTTCACCTTCCCTTGAAGTTTTAGTTAGAGCGATGTGGGCGTCTTTTCCTGATCACAAACATGTGTAGGGAATTCGGAAACTGTCCTTTCCTTTATAAGATCAAACATGACAATGGAACGATCGATAGCAGAATTACGTCGATGTTTGTGATTTTGTACTATGTATTGATATATATGTGATTATATTTTGTCCACCAGTTCACTGATGTAGTACTACTAGTGGAAAGACGGCAGCTTCTTTGAAGGATGATTCGTCTTATACTAGGTTCGTTAAATCTCTTAAATCAGCACGAACTAAATATGCGATATTGTTACAGTGTCCAACAAGTCTACTATATAATCAGTTCGAGGCCGAACTGTTCGAGTTCAACTTTTACTATCGATGACCCGGTAGTGCAAATCAGTATAGTAATGCAAATTTTCAAACTACACACCCGACCTCTCCTATGACTGCTGCCTGTAAAAATCAAGTGTACTGGTATTCACCACGAGAGTGAGTATGTAGAATTTCAAGTCGCTTGATGAAGTATAGTGTTCTCGAGAAAATTAACAGTGCTAGCTGCAGGCTCAAATTTATGCAAGCGGTTCATATTTTGCAGTACAGAGCATGTATATACTCGAGAAAATTGGAAAAAAGTACGAGACCATACACTAGAACCTTCCCACTATTCAACCTACTACCTGACTTGACATTACAGGCGCTCCTGCACTATCAAAACACTTGTGCAAATTGCATGGAGCATGAGCGTGACACATGTGTGATGGATTCAAACTCCGCCATGCTCCTGGACCATTCTTTCGATCACAGCCTGGCCCTATGTCATACATTCCTACCTTTACATGATACTTCACTTACAAATTTATCTGTAGGTTGCAACAAGTGTAGTCATTTTGTTGAATCTGTAATGTATGAAGTTTGAATGTTCGAACAAGCGCCGATTCACATTCACGCACGCAACATATGACTAAGTGTGACATTGTGTGACATGGTGCAAATTTGAGGGAGAGAGATGTGCCGTTGCGTTCGCACATATCTTGGTGGTGTAGCATTGCAGAAAAAATTCAAGATTTTTGTGAGTAAATATTTAAGCTTCTAGCTACAATTTGCACTAACTTTCAAGGCTCTACGTGTTGTGGTTGAGTCGTGAAACACTTGTGCAAATCAATTTGCATTACTGGGCCATCGATAGTAGTAGTAAGAGGCCAACCCTAATATAGATAAGTAACCCTAACCAAGAATCTACTTTTGGAACCCCAGCGTGGCATTTGCCGAATGACTGATCATTTCTTATCACGGAACATCTCCAAGTGATCTTAAACCACCTCTGCCACGCACCCACTACTCAATCGCACAGCCATGTCTACCATTACTGTGGCCAGCACTGGCTCGATACCTGAGCTCTACAAGACTTATCAAACTAGGAACAAGTCCATTCTACGCGCAACATCTCGAACACCTCCTGCCAGTGTGAAGCCCACTGGAAATGTTCACAAGCTCAATCCAAAACCACTTACGCCAGTTTTACAATCGAGTAAAACTGTGTGTGCAGCAGGCAGAAAGACATCCTCAACCCCTCTCCAAGAGTCTCACACTACCTCTATGAATATCGCCACCGCAGGTCCCAGTCCGAATCCTTTGTATGATGACTTGGCGGTTGATGGTGATGGTGATGATGAAAGTCTTCAACAATCTCTTCTTACCTCAAGTATGTCTATGAGAAGTAAGGAATTAATTTATTCTAATTTATATTTGAAGATGGGCGAAACATTTTAAAAGAAATAACTAGTTTGCCCCCAGAGACGGGTCGCATCATGGTGTGTATCAGCACTTTGAGTCAATTGAATAGAAGATTCCCATGCTTACCAAATATCCAGGAATTTCACGGTGTTGGTGTGCGGGAATACGAGGCAATAGAAGAGGTGCTAGGAGAGACGGGCCGGATATCAAAGCCCAGGTGCGTTAAATGAATCTTCTTTCCGCCTTTAGTAAATATACTTACTGGGCCAGGCTGACTTACGATTATGACAAGAATTCTCTCCTTGTCGAGATGCCAAGCGCCATCCATGAAGCACCGTTTGATTGTCTTAAGCTTTCCCTGGGACACTCTATCGCAGCACTGCCCTACGATAACGACATCATCTTTCCGATGGTTCATATGAACTCATCCTTGAGCGTCAAACGCAAATCAGTCACGCCTGATATCTGTATCACGGTCACGCCGGCAGAGGGACCTACCAAGACTGTATTGGTCCCATTCATCGGGGAGTGCGCGTGCTCTGAAGACAAACCACACGTCATTAGCAAGCTCAAAGACACCATCGCTGCTCATCCTCACACGAAGATGGTCGTCCTCGTGTTAATTCGCGAAGCGCAACCCTACAGTAGCCCCGGCAAAGATTCTGTTGCGTGGGATACCCTTAGCAGATCCGATGTACCACTCGAACTTGATCAGTTCATTACCGAACGTTTCCCGCCCTGCACGCCCATCACGATCGCTAATCATAAGTGGTGCCACATCAGCACAGTAGATGTTTTCGTTTGGGTTCGGGGAGATGATGAGCCCGTTATCGATCTTGAAACTGAAGACGCTGAACATATGGCACATGGAGTAAGTTTGTACACTATCAACTGACGTATCTAACTGAATCCCTGATCCCGATCCAGACGTTATTGCCGGACATCAACATGGATGCCGTCAAATCTATGTTGAAGCGTGGATTAGGGAAGATTAGAGACAGTTTCGTCGCCTTCTCCAAACAGCTCAACCCCACCGTTGACTGCACCGAACTCGAAGAAGCCGTGATCACGCTTCCCGTCAGGTGGAAAGATTACGTTATAGCGTTGAATAACGGTGCAGATGTTACCGCCTGGATGAGGTATAAGACTTGGCACGAGAAGGTTATCAAAGATCGAGCGTCGGGTAACACTCAGGCTCGTGGACGCTCCAGGCGCAAGCGCGCAAGCAAATCCCTTCCCCCTCCTCGCAAGTCGAGACGTGCCGTTTACTGATAACATCGTTTCTTTTTGTTTTTGCTCTTGTTTTTCGCGTTTCTGCCAGTGTACATTACATCTTCGCGTTTAGCTGCCGGTTCACGTTTTTTACGATTCGCATCTCCATTTTCCAAGTACTACTGATTCAATTCCACTCCAACAAGGTAGTAAATGTATTACGAGTTAGTCTCACATGGCCGTTAGTGTTACAATAGATAGAAAAATACGTTTTTCGTAAATGATTGTGAAATGTGTCATATAGCACGGCTCGATACATAGCTACATAGCAGTAAACTGCAAAAGTCCGGCGTAAGAGCAGCAAGCCGAATTTCACATGTGCGGCGCAAGCATGATGTATACGCATGAAGACCCGCCAGAAGATCATGCACACCGAGCAGTACAGGAGGTGCAAGAGCCCTGAAAAATTAAAATAAGACTTTCATCAAGAAGGATCAAGAGTAAGCGACCACGTACCGGCATCTTGAGGTGTGTCAGAACCACGATCGACACGTTGCCTTGTGTTTGACTCGGAGGGTGGCGAATGAGTGCATCGCAACGTTACCAAGAGGTGAGATACGCCGTTCCCGGCTGACAGACCTTGGGAACATCTGGTGAGCATCCCGTACATTGGACTTCGCCTTGGGAGATCGAGAACGACGAATCCGTTTCCAGGTCCTTCAAGTTGGGGAGGCCTGCGGCTGGTGAAAAAGCTTGATGAGGGTCCAGGTCCAAGTCGGATCTAACAAATAAATTTTAGCATATACTTTCTGGAACATCTTACAGGGCAACCATTTGCACTGCCAGAAGGACTCGCAGGTGGTAGTTGATCGAAGAACGCCGAGCTGACTCGTCGGAGTCCCAACGAACCTTCGGCTATCGGGGTAATCATTGCAGGCAACTGTTATTAACCATGAGTTTAGCATTCTACTATGATAAACGTAAACCTCACATGAGTGATGAAAGGCGCCTCCTATGAATTCCCGGCATCCAACTTTTTTCTGCAGGTGCGCACAGAACATCATGATATTGATAATGTTTCCAGTCGCTAAGGTGAGACAACATCACCGCAATCGTTAACATTGATGGTGGACACGGTCGCGTACTGAATGGTAGTATGCACAGCGTGCGCAGGAACGCGATGAGCGATTGGGTAAGTTGTAGCACAGTGGGCTATGCATATTGATGTCGATGAGCATCAATTGAAGCGCTCAAGCTCAAGCTCTGCTGCAAGCGTGGAAAAAGCGCCAAATATGGAGACAACCAAATAACGCGTAAACAACTACGGTTGCTCCGTTCTGCTGCGTGTTCACCTCAAATTCAAATGGAAGACGCACATAGAGTATTGAAGAATTACGCTGCTCATAACTACTCAAATTCAAACGTTCTCCCTTTCGAGTTTCAGTCGTTAAAAAACTGGAGAATTGAAAAAAAAGGTGTGTGTCTTCATCCTGCATCACGTTCCACTCGCTCTCTGACTTTTGAATCATTCAGCCCACTAAGCAGCTTTGTACCATCAATCCTAATAGACAGGCTCAAAATTGGCTTGCAGGTCGGTGTTTACGACGCGCTTTGCTTTGACTAGGTTTGTCTGACTTATGTTTTCTTCATGCAGGATCTTTGTGTGCAATTAGGCTTATTTTTTAATCCTTCGTCGCTTTCCTCGATCTGTTTTCTGTCGTTCACACCTTTGGAAGAAAAGCTGTCGACCTTCTTTGTCATTTGCAATGATTACCGCTGAAAACACTAATGCTTCCACCGATAATCGTTCCTCAGACGGGAGAAAGCAGAGTCCTCCTGCTTTCCTCGATCTCGCAGACTCGGTAAGTCCATTTTTCTTCCTTCTGCTGTCTCACTTTTCACAATACGTCATCGTGTTCTCTAGGCTGCGAGACTGGGTACTAACATGCCTGATATGTCGGCTGTGAGTCTCATTCATAATCGCCACCCTTAGTTTTTCCTCTTAATTGACCTTCCGTTCCGAAGCGCATCGAGCTGAAGCGCTTGGAGCACGAGCGTCAAAGGTTATTGCAACGGAAAATGTTCGAGGATCAAATGCGCGCACTCGAACAACAACAGGCGCAGGAGTTGCTTAGTGTTCCTTATGATCCTACTGCCTCAGCCCATCTCGCAGTCTCGGCGCCCACTACCCCCCCCAAGAGTGAACGCGGTTTTGAATGGTGACAATCTCGTTAGGGCGGCTCTCTCTCACTCTTCTGTGGACGCGGAGACGCTTTCTAAGGCTGTTGATTCTGCGGTTGCGGACAAAAGGAAGTCGGTCACTTATGCCCCTTCCGTTCATCGGTCCCCAGAGCTTGGGTCTAGTCATGGGATGAATGGTCACTATGGACGACCTGCTGGAGCCAAAAGCATGCCAGCCAGCCGTCGCACTTCGTCTAGTAGTCATGATGATGAACTTGCTAGTCATTTGCAAGGTCTCTCCTTAGTTGGAGAGCGTCCATCTCGAGCGACACCCAGCCCTGGCGCTGTGGCTCATTCGCTTTTGACTCGCGGGAGATACAATGATGAGGAGCGCTCTCGCGGCCAGCAGTATAATGTGGGAATGATGCTCGACGAGCAATTGGATCAGGAAATGCACAGTAAGTGATGTCTATGCCTGGTTTACTTTTCTCATCTTTCCTAGACGCAATGAGACATCTTCCAACTTCCGACAAGGACAAATTTGCATCCTATGCCAACAGGGTACTTGATCTGCGTTTTGTGCTGTTCTAAACTGACATCCAAACGCAAGATTACTACCTCGTCTGCTGCTCTGGATCTCGCTCATCGCTCCCAGACATCCCCACGGAATTCATTCTCTACAAGAGGTGACAAGCACTCTGAGTGGCCTCAATTTTCCAACAACCCACGTGTACCTGATGGCTTGAGCTCCCGTAACGATCGCCGCACTGTCACCAACCCAACTTTGACGCTGACGAATATATGGGATTTTCCATCTTTTAGGTTGTCTCAAAAAAAGGCCAGTTCTCACATCATACGTGAAATTCAGCCACTGATACTGTCGTGGCGATACGTGCAGCAAGAGGAGCCTCCACTTATGGCTCCAAGAAGTAGCGCTCAAAACACCTGATAGGGATGGCACATTGAGCTTCAACAATTACCAACGATCTAAAGAGTAAGCAATTGAGTCTCTGCTGTATGGCAGTCCCTTATCTTGTCACACTTGTAGGTATGATATTCGCGTACGAGATTATTTTGTTTGTCAATTTGTATTGCCGCTCACTTTTTGTAGCCTACCATCCTGGGCTTATGTTATGCACAACTCGAGCTCGAGTACAACTATATCCGTGCTGTGACGCCATTATACTCTCAGTATGATATATCGTCGCGCACAGCTGACGGCTGGCAGAAGGTAATGGGTGATAAGTCCGAGGCAGCAAAGATAATTAAGATGTACTGGAAACCCCGCGGTTCGACTTACCAGGTATGCCTTTGTCAGTGCTGTGGACAGAAGGCAGTCATAGATACGCCGCCAGCATAGGAATATAAGCGCTTGTGGCCAAGTTGGTCTTCTGTCAAATGTGTTGACCCACGCATGGCATGGCCTCGAGTTCGATTCCTGCTAAGTGCAATTTTTTCGAATACCGTCAGCCGATCGTATTTGTAAGCTGTTAAGTCCTGTCAAGATATCTGACGCTCAGAGCTATACCAGAGGCTGGCGGCAGTTGGCAGTGAATAGGTTAACGTGGATGATTAAAGCGGAGTTTGGATGACAAAGCTGCGCGCCCGCTGCTCAACGCTACGCCACACAGCGCCCGTCGCCTGAAGTACCTGGTGCGCGAGGAATTCCTTTGCCCCCTTGGGAAATGTCAATGTTTTCCCAGTCCTCCTTCCCTGTCTCTTCCTGCCTGCTCCTTAGTTGCTTGTCTTCACTCCTTCGCTCTCCGCCAAACACTGGCACCAATGAAATATTCGAGCTTCCAGCGGCAAGCCTCAATGTTTTCGCGACTAAGTTCACACCCATAGTATCTCCCATAAGGCCCGGATTTCATGAGGTGACAAAAAACGATTAGCACTGTGCGAACTGTAAGCTGTCAATTGATAATCTAGGTTCAATGGTTAATCGTCTTCATACGCAGTAATCCAAGTTTCTCTCAGCCGATTTTGATGCTGACGGTGCGTATATTGATTCAAAGTTTCAAAGTCAATGTGAATCAATACTTCGTCCTGACGTCTGGTAGACCCCTGCGCGCGACTTATCCACGACCACGTTGTTTCTGAAGTCAAGATCTCCTGATGAGACAATTATCTCGGAGGAGCACTTTTACCGGAGTACTCCATCCTGAAGGTGAGTGGATCGTCCAGCACGATATATTCAAACCTCTGACGCACGAACGTTCAAGTACGCCGTCACTAGTAACTTCTAAACTAATCTGAGTCAAGTCGACGGCTTCGCCAATCGAATCCGAGTCTCATCGCGACTCCCTCAAGTTGCCTTGGTAGTTATCCACATTTTTTGCTGTTTTCAGTGTAAACTTATGGTATTCAATCATTTCTCAAGGTCGATTGGCAAGCGGAGTCGGCTCGCTTTGTATGCGAACTTGCTCGGGCCAAATGCTCACTGACCCGCAGTTTCCGGACCCTTCCGAGAACTTGTTTGCAGCTGCTCCACGCACTGACATTTATAGTAATATCCTTTTTAAGATCTAGCTCGCGAACCTGAATATTTAAAGGCGCGACATTTTACGAGTCTATCATTTCTCTCTATTCAGTCTTTTTCCCATCTCACTTTACTCCGCTCTTTCACTCTACCTCTCACTTCCTTACCTGCCCTCTCACTTCCTTTACCTACCCTCTCACTTCACCTCGCCCGCCGGGTCCTTCCTTCCTTTATCACCTCCCTTTTACTCTACCCTGGGATGACACGAGTCACCTCTACTGATAATAGCCCTTCCGAGCCAGTCGAACCCCAGTCCTGGTCTGATGACGAGGTAGATTATACGGGAGCTAAATGTTTGACTCACCCAGATCCGTCTCAAGCCTTGCCCACCTCTTCCAAGGCAAGGGCCAAACGTCGCATTGCTGCCTTAGAAGACGAGCTCGAGACGATGAGGCAAGAGAGAGGAGGCAAGCAGAGGTGAGTATGATATGTTGCTCATTACGTTTACACTAGTGTTGATTTTTTCCTGTTTGAAGAAAGACGACCTTCTACATTGCACAAGGCAGGGCAATTCGTCGACTCGTCGTTCTTTACCATAGCTTGGAGGACCTGATCGCCGAGAACGACCGCAGATACGAGTTCCACTCCTCGGTAGAATCAACCGCGGAGTCAGTCGTCAAGTTTTTTTCAATGCGATCATTCTAATTCTATGACACAGACAAAATCGCTCTCAGCGTGGCTATATTGAATTCGCGCGGGTGCTACCGTGGGTGCATGAAAAGCTCGGGGACCTTGACCATGAACATTCAGAAGATATGTTGAAGAAGGCGTGTGGTTAACAAAATTCATATGCTACATACTGACTATCTTATAGCTCAAAAAAGGAGCGGATGCGGCTCGCGGTGATGATACCTCCAGTCTCAAGGAGCTTGTCGCCGCCTGGGTTAACCAAGAGTTTCGTCCGTCTCCTCTGATCAAGCCAAACGACAAGCATTCACGCGGCTTTACGAATGATATCTGCGGGAAGCTTCTCTGTCCTGCTGAGTGGGACTGGGATAAAAACAGGTGAGCATAGTGTCTGCTCGAATATCACAGATATTGATTCTGGTGCAGTGTTAAAGCCGGCATTCGCGACAGAACTTCCGAATATATTGTATCTGAAAATTCTTGGCCGTTGCTCGTATATGAGAACTATCGATGTAACGAGGACGATCTCGAGGAAGGTTTCCTCAAGTCGAAGCTTCTAGTTCTTGTTAGCGGTTTGGTCACAGTGTAATTGTCTATGTTTTTGCTCATTACATTCCAGGCTTTCAAAGCCATCTTCACATCGCCTTCCTCTGCGAGGGAAGCTGAAGGTGACGGTGACGGAGCTGACATTCTGGAAAACAACAGACGTGCCCGCCGGAAGTCTGAACAGGCGAAGGTCAAGACATGCGTCGCCTCGATCATCAATATGAAGAAAGTCACGCCTCGTGCTATTGCGTATGTCGTTTGTCAAGTGAGCAAATTTTGTCGTTTTCATGTCCAGAATCTAACGTTTGAATGGCAGGTTCGTTTCGCTCTATCAAGTGTCTCATCTTGGCGCACTGTGGACGGCGACTTCGACTATGAAGTGTTTTGGAACAACATTGTAGATTTTTTCGAGGATGTCCCTGGCCCTGTCACGAAACGCAAAGTGGACAAACTTCTCGAATGGTGGACCAGGTAAGTACTATGTTGCGTGTTTAGATGATAATTGGATAAGTGACATCGCTTGTAGGAAGATTTTTGGAACAAGTCATCGTGAGGACCTGACGCCAGAGGTTGTGTCGCATATGTCCGTCAATGCACTGGCTGATCAGAGGAAGAAGCTGGAGGACGCGGCTTTTGACTCGGACTGAAGAATTATCCTTCATCCTTCCCATTCCCGCCGCTGTTTTTGGTCTGTTATTCCTCTTCCTTGACCCGTCAACTCATTATAGTTTATTACACGCACTAATCTGAGATTTTATGTCCATGTCTATAAATATCGTATAGTTTGCAAATATCACTAGTTGCCTCATTGAATTGTTGCGATTGTCAGTTACATTTCATAGCGTCACGCATGCTAATCACTGCTAGATTTTTCCTAACGCGCGATGCTGCCAATTGACAAGGAAATCTTCCATGTATCCGACCATCGCGATGACTGCAACAACGGAAAAATGTTATGTAGCGTCGCGATCGGCCATGAAAAAGTCTCGATTCATGATGTCCTTCGTCAAGGAGGTCATGCATGGTCTCTGACTGGAGGGGATTGATTGCAATCCGAAATCTTGTGCCATTCAACATGCTAACTACTATGAGGCCTATTGCGATGTACAATACTACCCAAACGAGAAGGAAATTCTCGCCTTATAACACTGTGGTGTAGACCGCGTCCAAAAAGATATGTTACATGCCTGTGCAATCAAACCGTGGAAGGTCATCAAAATGCAACACCATTAGCCGGGAGGTCAACAACAACGTGGAACTGAATAAGTTTGATTGACATACCCAAACAAAAGAAGTGCATCGGGTGAGCGAAGAAATTGTGGTGGTCATTGGAATATGAAAATACAATTCAGTAGATAGCGGAATCGGTGCAAAAAATTCCGGGCCTGGTATGATGTGTTCTCATGATGGACACCGGTAATCCGTTCAAAATATTTCCTGTCTGAACAACAATCAAGTGTGAGTGCTAAATTCGACGATAGATACACTTCATGATCTGCCTCAAATTCTGTGATCCTGCTTTGCAGTGTCCGTGTCGTGAATTATTATGCGCTCGCCAATTTGTTAGATTTGTAACGCCAGTGGCGCGCATTATATGTCTTTGCCAAAGCTGATCGGGATGCTCCGACTTGCTCCGCAAAAACAACTCCTGGTTCAAGTATGACGATGTTAATTTCCAGAGGTTTTGCCGCTAGAAGAATTTTACCGTAGTGTGTAGAGTCTGGCACTAAGTTGAAAGTCTTGCGCAGCATATCAATATCTCATTCGATACAACACTTGAAACTATGAGTTTCAGAGAATCAAGCTGTGCTGTGAATGCGAGAATTGGGTATCACAAACCAGATGATTTAAGACTTCAAGTGTCATATTAAATCATCTATAGACCAATGGACACATAAACCAGTGCATCGAGGGTAAGACAACGTGGCTGGCTGACTTAAAAAATCATCTTTCCTTCACAAGGTAAGGTAAACCCCCCCACCAGATTTACGAAAATTATTGTAATTGTTAGCTATATATAGTTAATTATGACATTCTAGTCTGTTCACCGGTTCACTGATGGAAGCATGCCGCAATACTTTCGATATATATTACATATCGGTTTGATAGGTGTATCAACGATCCACAGTTATTATAACTTTTTAGAGGCATAGAGCTGCACGCATCACGCAATGGTTGTATTGAGATTAGAATTCGCCGTAGCCTCAATTGTGCCAGACGACCGCATGAGAGCAAAAGTGTAAGCGTTGTTTTGGTCTGTTGTGCAAAGGCTTCCAGGAGTTTCCTTATTTGGACTTCTCTGCACTTTGCAGTAAAGTCGATGAGCTTGCATGCATGGCTCTTTCTACCCATACTACTCCGTCAGGTGATTCTGCATTCCCCAACAATTGATAATGTTGCATGCTTCTCAAATACTAAATACTGACCCACCAACTAGGATTTCTGCTACCGTCGATCCACTCAGCACCCCCCTTCTTTACGTACGCATTCCGCCTCAAATCCTGAATTGATATTCACACCCACCAGACAGTGAGCAACCAAA